>CAUYPK010107271.1:0-47434 GCA_963574355.1 Loris lydekkerianus | reverse complement strand
CACTTTCTTCTAGTATTTTTTATAGTTTTAGGTCTTAAGTTTAAATCTTTTATTCAGTGAGAATCAATTTTTGTGAATGATGAAAGTTGGGGGTCCAGTTTCAGTCTTGTGCAAGTCAGCAGCCAGTTCACCCAGCACTATTTGTTAAGTAGAGAGTCTTTCCCCCGCTTTATATTTTTGATAGGCTTGTTGAAGATCAAATAATGATAAATAGCTGGGTTCATCTCTTGGTTATCTATTCTGTTCCATAAATCTACCACTCTGTTTTTGTGCCAGTACCATGCTGTTTTAATCACTATTGATTGATAATATAGTCTGAGATCTGGTAGCGTGATTCTTCCTGCTTTGTTTTTATTTATGACTAATGTCTTGGCTATTCAAGGTTTTTTCTGATTCCACATAAAATAAAATATTATTTGTTTTTTGAGATCTTTAAAGTATGACAGTGGAGCTTTAACAGGGATTGCATTAAAATTATATATTGCTTTGGATGGTATGGACATTTTAAAAATGTTGATTCTTCCCAGCCATGAACATGGTATGTTTTTCCATTTGTTAACATCTTCAGCTATTTATTTTCTCACAGTTTCATAGTTCTCCTCATAGAGATCTTTCATGTCCTTTGTTAGATAAATTTCAAGATATTTCATCATCTTTGGCACTGTTGAAAACAGAATAGAGTCCTTGATTGTTTTTTCAGCTCAACTATTGTTGGTGTGTATAAAAGCTACTGACTTGTAAGTATTGATTTTATATTCTGAGACACTGTGATATTCCTTGATCATGTCTAAGAGTTTTGAAGTTGAGTCCCTGGGAATTTCCCAGGGAAATAGGATCATATCATCAGTGAAGTGTGACAGTTTGATATCCTCTGACCCTATTTGGACACCCTTGATCACATTCTCTTGCCTGATTGCTATGGCTAAGACTTCCATTACTATGTTGAATAGCAGTGGAGATAGTGGGCATTCTTGCCTCGGTCCTGATTTGAGTGAAAATGTTTTCAATTTTACACCATTCAGTATGATATTGGCTGTGGGTTTGCTGTAGATGGCCTCTATCAGTTTAAGAAATGTCCCTTCTATGCCTATTTTCATACATGTTCTGATCATGAAAGGATGCTGGTTATTATCCAAGTCTTTTTCTGTGTCCATTGAGAGAATCATGTGGTCTTTGTTTTTTTTATTTCATTGATCTGATGTTTTATATTTATAGATTTGCATATATTGAACCAACCCTGTAACCCTGGAATAAAACCAACTTGATCATGGTGTGTAACTTTTTTGATGTGTTGTTGAATTCTGTTTGTGAAGATCTTATCGAATATTTTTGCATCAATATTCATTAATGATATTGGTCTATCATTTTCTTTCTTTGTTGGATCCTTTCCTATGGAAAGTATGTGTTGGGAAGTAGTCCTTCTTTTTCTATACTTTGGAAAATGTTGTATACCTTTTGTATATTAATAGGTACTATTTCCTCTTGAAATGTTTGATAGAACTTGGATTTGAAGCCATCTGGTCCTGGATTTTTCTTTTTTGTGAGATGTCATAAAGTTGGTGCTATTTCAGTGATTGATTTAGGTCTATTCAAGATTTCTAATTCTTTCTGGTTGAGTCTAAGAAGGGGGTGTGCTTCTAGGCATTAATGCATTTCCTTCAAATTTTTATATTTCTGGAAATAGATTTTTTGTAGTAATCATTGAGGATTTTGTTATTTCTCCTTTATGGTTTCTGATAGATGATATTAGAGATTTTTACTTTTCTATTTCTGGTTAGGTTGGCCAAAGATTTGTCAATTTTGTTAATCTTTTCAAAAAAGCAACTTTTTGTTTTGTTGATCTCTGAATGATTCTTTGGTTTTCAATTTCATTTAATTCTGCCCCAATTTTGATTATTTCTTTTCTCCTGCTAGGTTTGAGGTTGGAACATTCTTCTTTTTCTAGTTGCTTGAGATGATCCATTAGGTTGTTGACTTCATCTCTTTCTGTTTTCTTAATGAAGGCTTCCAAAGCTATAAATTTCTCTCCTAGGACTGCCTTTGCAGTATCCCACAGGTTTTGGTAATTTGTGTCTTCATTATCATTTTGTTCCAAAAATTTGGTGATTTCCCTCTTAATCTTGTCTTGATTCATTCATTATAAGATTAGTTAGTTTCCATAAGTTTGTTTGAGTATGAGGATTCCTGTTGCTATTGAGTTCAACTTTTATTCCATGGTGGTCTGAGAAGATATAAGGAATAATTTCTATAAATTTAAATTTGCTGAGGTTAGACTTGTGTCCTAGGATATGACCTATTTTGAAGGATGTCCCATGGGCTGATGAGAAGAATGTATATTCAGTTTTATAGGGTGAAATGTTCTGTAGTGGTCTGTAAAGTCCATTTTTTCTAGGGTAAAGTTTAAGTCTAATATTTCTTTGTTTAGTTTCTTCTTGGAGGATCTATCCAAAACCATCAAAAGGGTATTAAAATCTCCAACTATTACAGTGCAGGAAAATATCTAGTTGTTCATATCCATTAGGGTCTGCTTTATGAATTGAGGAGCATTCTGGTAGGGTGCATAAATGTTAATTATTGAAATCTCTTTATGTTGGGTGTTTCCTTTGACAAATATGTAGTGACCTTCCTTATCTTTCTTTGTCTTTCTTGATTTAAAGCCAATTGAACCTGTTGCTAAAATTGCAAACCCTGCTTTTCTCTGGTTTCCATTTGCCTGTATTATACAAGTCCATCCCTTCACCCTAAGTCCATGTTTATTATTTAAAGTAAGGTGAGATCCTTGTATACAGCAAGGTCTGCATTTATGTATCCAGTCAGCCAGCCTATGCCTCTTTAGAGGACAATTTAAACCATTCACATTAATTGAGAGAATCTATAAGCTTGGTTCTATTTTGGGTGTTGTAATTTTTGGATGTCCAGTGGACATTTTTAATCCTTTCACCATTGTGGGAGTTGGGTTTTGTTCAAAAAACTTCTGGGTGAGTTTACTTTGGAGGTAGAGCATTGCACTGGTCATTGTGGAGGATGGGTCTGAGAAAATCCTGGAGTGCTGGTTTAGTTATGGCAAATTTCTTCAACATGTGTATGTCATTAAAGTATTTGATTTCTCCATCACAAATGAAACTCAGTTTAGGTAGATAGGGGATCCTGGGCTGGAAGTTGTTTTGTTTTAGGAGACTGAAGGTTGATGACCATCTTCTTCTGTCTTAAAACATTTCAGCTGAGAGATCTGCAGTCATTCTGATACTTCTCCCTTTGTAGGTGATGCTTTTTCTTACATCTGGCTGCTTACAGAATTTTCTCCTTTGTCTTAACTTTAGCAAAGTTAATCACAATGTGTCTAGGAGATGCTTTATTTGGATTGAGTCTTGCTGGTGTTCTGCTGTCTGCTATCTGAAGTTCTGTATCTCTTGCAATGCTTGGGAAATTGTCCTCCAAAATCTCTTGGAGTAGAGCATCTGTACCTTTAGGGCCATTTTCTTCTCCTTTGGGAATTCCTATAAGACAAGTGTTTGATCTTTTGGAGTGATCCCACAACTCTCTCAGGAAATGATCAGTTTTTGCTCTCCATTTGTCTGCCTCTTTGAGTATTTGGGAACATTCAAAAGCTTTGTCTTCAGTTTCAGAGATCCTTTCTTCTGCCTGGTCAACTCTATTACTGAGGGATTCTACTGTTTTGAAGTTCCTCAACTAACTTTTTCATTTCCTTGAGCTCTGCTATCTCTTTTATCATTATGTCCATATCCTGAGGGACTTGGGCTTTGAATTTATTAATTTCTTGACACAACTTTAGAACTACTCTGTGGAATTCAATTTCTATCTTTTCTTCCATTCTATTTATCTTATTTGCAATCCATATTCTGAATTTGACTTCTGACATTGCTGCCATTTGTCTATGCATGGCATCTTCAGTTGTATCTCCTTTATCATTTTTTGTGGGGTGGGGGAGGTTGATCTACTCTGATTATTCATTGCCAGAGTTCTTCTGTTGGGTCTGCACCATGTTTATTTTTCACCATTTGTCTATTAGAACTGGTAGGGAGAGATTGAATTGGGGTGCTCAGGTAGTAGAGATAGCCCATTACCAAAATGCTAGGCTTTGTAATTGTGGCTTATCTCCTACAACCTTACAAAGGCCCCTTTCAGAGTTTTGGCCAGAGACTCTGAGGACCCACTTGGTGAGATAGCCCAAGCTAGCTCTGTTTTGATATCAGCCAACCTGTACCCTATCCTAAGAAGCCACAGCATTAGATTTCAATCTTGACTGTGAAGAGATACAAACAGCTGCAGCACCCAGCCCCCACTCTTCAGTTCTTTTCCGCTATAGAACTTCAAGAGTCAACCTCAGAATGTCTCCAGACACAGGTTCCAATTAAATTGTCTCAGGCAGTGCAAACCCTACTCAACAGAGAGAGGTTCAAGGGTCTCCAAAAGCACAATTGGAGCTAGGGATCCACACTCCCACCCACCAGACTCAGTCCACACTGTTGTCCTCTCCTCTGCTGACAGGCCCAGTTGGAGACAGAGACCATGCCCCCTTCTGCAGTCTCATTCCACTGCCTGGCAAGCCTCTGTTTGCAAGCTCTGTTAGAGTCAGGGCACTGCACCCTACCCACAGGTCTCAGTCCTCACCAGGTAATCCTCTGCTTACCAGCTCCCCTAGAGATAGGGGACCATGCACTAGCCCTCAGGTCTTAGTTCACATGCAGAAAGCCACTGCTTGAGGGTTCTGTTAAAATTGGGAACCACATCCTTACTTTCAGGTCTCAGTCCACACCTAGCAAGCCTCTGCTCACAGGCCCAGAGGAGCTGTGGACCAGCCCTGTCTGCCAAACTCAGTTCACACGGGGCAACAACTCTCCCACTTTGGGTGCTGTCAGAGTCAGAGGTTCTGCATCCTGTCCTGCCAGACACAGCCCAAACCGAGGGTCAACACCACCACTGGCCAGGCATAGTCATAACCAGGGGACTGCTCCTCGCACCGAGGGTCCCTTTCTTCCCACACACTCTTTCTTTTCCATCAGTAACAGATTCTGTAGATCTCTCAGGACAAGACCAAACACTCTGTGCTCTGCAGGGGCAGAACTTCAGACCGCCACGAGAGGGGGAAAGGTGGACCGGGAGTTTGGACTTATGGAGGAAAATATCTGTTCAATTTTATGCCTGGCATGGTGGTGTCTAGGTTCATAAGTGGGACCTTCCTGGAGAAAGAGACCTGGAGTTTAGCAGCTCTCTCCAGTGAGGTAAAATGAGAGATCTTTTATTTCCAGCTCATTCACAGATAGCCTGCAGCAAGCCTCCTGCTTGGAGGAGGGGTCTCCCATCCTCTAGTCCATAGTCTTTGTACCTGAAATTTGTTTTCTTGAATGCTCTTCCTTGGAGTTACAGCTTCCAGAACTTCTTTCTTGGTTCAGCTCCCCACCTTTGGCTTCAGAGAGTCCAATTCCATCTAGTTTTTCTACCTCTGCTCAGGAGCCTCTGAGGTTGTTACCAATTGGGCATCTTCCCAGAATATGAGACATCATAATTTCATCAGAAAGTCTTTAGGTACCCATACATATCTATCTGCATCTATCTAGAACTCCACATTAGAAGCTAATGAGGAAGGCAGCAGACAGAATAGATTTAGAAAGAGGTGAAATAGCAGCTACCAAGTCAAGGAAAAACAGTGACACAGAAACCTGCTGTTTGAATTTTCCTTAATGCCACTGGTCTCCTCAGTGGACTCATACACTTGCTGGTTTTTTAAGCCTATATCTTGAGCTTCCCATCTCTTGAGTGATTTTTTTTTTTTAAATGTCATTTCAAGAGATTTCTTTTTACTTAAATCAGAAAAGGTGTCTTTTAAAATTGTTTATAAATAAAACACTTAGTGATGTTGTCAAACACAGCTTTCACTCGTGCATGTCTTATTAGACTGGAGAAACCAAATCTGAAATGAAAGGTTTAGAGTGGCAGAAAACAGTTCATAAATAATTAATCAGGTCAAGATTAAAGTGCTCCAGCATCCATGTATTCAAAGTAACCTAGCAGTAGATATGATATTTGTGGATATTTCTACTAAACCATTCGAAATTTATTTTGACAAGCTCAAATAATCTCTTCAGTGAATAAAGCCTATGAGGATAAAAAAATAATAAAAAGCATTGAGTTGAAGAAACATATTTCGTAATTCTTGACTTGAAATAAGATCTCATGTCTCCTGACATCTACCTCAGCATTTTCATACTGAAGTGCATTGTCTCCTAGATATTTTATGGAAGAAAAGCATTCTGTTCAAATTACAGATCTGAGGCAGTGGCCTGTAGCTCACTGGGTAGGGTGCCGGTCACATTCACCATGGCTGGTGGTTTAGAACCTGGCTGGGCCAGCTAAAACGACAATGACAACTGCAACCAAAAAATAGCTGGGTGTTGTGGTGGATGCCTGTAGTCCCAGATACTTGGGAGGCTAAGGCAAGAAAATTGCTTAAGCCCAAGAGTTTGAGATTGCTATGAGCTGTGATGCCACGGCACTCTACCCAGAGCAATAGCTTGAGACTCTGTCTCAAAAATAAAACAAAATAAAATAATAAATAAATAAATTATTGATCTATAATTTGGGAAGTGATCGCTAATCTCTTTTTGAAATCCAGGTATTTCTAAATGTTAGGGAAAATATTTAAAATAATAAACCTTATCTTAGAGAATAAACTTTTTTCTATATAAAAGATTCCCCAAAAAAGAGAACATGAAAAATAAAAAAATCAGAAGAGGCGGACAATTATAAAACTAGATATACATTAGCAATGCATTACTGATTTTTTATCAATTTTTTATCTTATGGGCTTTGACAAAGTTTGAATTTTTAAAAATTATCTCAGTATTTCTCCACTTTGGAAGTTAGTAATTTTACAAAACAAACACAAAACAAAACTTTCAATTATGTTCTTCTATGTTAACTAGTCATACCACTTAACTACTCTATGTGGAGTATGTTTTGTAGTAGAATAACCCATATTCAAGATGATAACATAAAGGTAATCTAAATTTACACAAACAGAATATATACTTTGGACTTATCTGGGAAACCAATTAAAAAATGTAAGTTAATCTTATTAACCTTTACCAAATGACTACATGGTAATTTAAATTATAAAAATGAATAACTTGACTATTCCTTAAAAAGCATTATTATCTTTTTAAATTTACTGAACAATGTATTATTTCTAAGAAACATAACAATAACCCAAATAAGTATTTAGAATAATTTGCCTATCAATTTCTACCATTCCCCAAATCAATAAAATATCTTTTTAAAAAAGAAAGAATAAAAATTATTTATTTGAATATATAAAATCAAAATGTGATATACTTTTAAAGCAGTAATCTAAATAAGTGTGGTTGACTCTTCCCTCCTAAAACAAGGTTCATTCAGACAACAGTTTACAAAGTGGGCCCAGAAGACAGTGACTAATTGTTTACTAGTTCCATAATTCAACTGACAGTGTCCCAGTACCTGAAGGCAATTTTGTATTAAGTAAATGAGCCAGAGATAACTTATATTTGATTTTGCAATATAGTAGGTATGTAAGTAAATATATATTTTCTAAATAGTTTTCATTAAACAGGATTTTTTTATTCCTTGAACCTGAAATTGAATATATGATTTGATTGACAGTAAACTATGAAAAACAATGTCTATTCTTAATATCTGAATGTCAGTGAAACCATGTTGATAATTCATGAGGAGTAGATCATATTTGATGTTAACAGGTCATATTTGTCAATTTTATGATTTTCTTTGTTTTCTTTTTACATGACCTTCTGAGTGTTTCCTTCTTCAGGCTTTGCCTTCTATAGAGAGTGACAATTGGAATGTCTTAGAATCCTGGAGTTAAACAAAACTAAATATGATAGTTGCAATTTATAGAAGAAAGATTTGTGACATTAGGCATAAGTGACTCTTTGAACATTAAGACTTTTTTTGAAACACTAAGATTACATATTATTTTTTAAAAAGAAGAGATTCAATCTTGGTTTAACTTTAAATTTCTCTTACTAGCTAGTACCTGCACAAAACCTCCACCCCCTCAAAAACACACTAGGCTGCAGGCCTATACACATGTACTCAGTTTCTTTTACATCATACAATTTCTTTTACTTCCAGGCCTCCAGGCATGTTACTCTTTGTGTATTTATTTATTTTAGAGACAGAGTCTCACTTTATCACCCTTGGTAGAGTGGTATGGTATCACAGCTCACAGCAACCTCCAACTCCTGGGCTTAGGCTATTCTCTTGCCTCAGCCTCCCCAGTAGCTGGGACTACAGGTGCCTACCACAATGCCCGGCTATTTTTGTTACAGTTTGTCTGAGGCCAGGTTCAAACCCACCACCTTCGATATATGGGGCCGATGCCCTCCCCACTGAGCCACAGGGGCCACTGTGTTTATGTATTTATTATAAATTATCCTATCTGGCTAATTACTGTTTTTAGGCCTAACTTCTGGCCTCAAGTTAGGTATCATTTCTACTAGGAAGCTTTCATAAATGCCAATCTTTTACCACTTCCTCATCCGAGTTGGTTCAGTTCTATTTCTTTCTGATATGCTCCCATAACCTGTATTATCTATATCAAGTTAATTTTTTGACAACCCACCTATGTATTTATATGTATCTCTGTCTCACTGTAATTGTCCAGGAACTGTGCAGATAATGTTTGCCCCATATTTTCACTGTCCAGCTTGGTGCCTGGCACGTAGAATACTTTTAACAAATTACCGGCAAGGGAAGTTCTTAAAGTAATGCTTATATTCATAGTGAAAAACACACCCTGGTCACAGACAGACCATTACTGAAGTATCATGAAAACTATGGAAATTGGAAGGTGCAAAGAACATGCACTATGACTTTCAGTCACACGACACAGAGTAAAGCTGGATGGAAGACAAGTTATGAATCTATCAGGTTGGGAAAGAAGATCATATTGCTGTTCTGTGTTCATGCACTGCTACTATTTGGAAAACTGAAATTATCATGGATATCAGTCTTGAGATTCCAAGATACTCCATTATGTAAAGCCACATCACAGATTTGAGGAGAAAACTGTTAATATATAAGATTAGCTGAGTACGGGGTATTAAATGAGACAAGAATTTTATACTTATCTAATTAAATAACTTCTTTGCAACCAGGAAAAAAAGCTCAATGAAGTTAAGAAACTCACCAGAAAACTCAAAGCTTCATAATTTAAACAAATTTATCTAAATCATAACATTAATTCTTTGTCATCTCCAAGGAAACAATAGGATAAGCTGAATTCATCACAGCAGATATGTAAAGTGAGATTAATTGATATACTCTGATAAGTTTTCCTTTAAATTTTTCTATTCATTTTTGGCTGTCCCTCAAAATTGAGCAACTGTTACTGTCAACTGTTTTCCTCAAACTATATTGATACAACACAAGCAGCATTACTTACAAAGCATTTGTCTTTTAAGAAGAATCTTGACCTATTGTTTCTTCCCTTCTAAAACTTCTATCAGTTTCTCATTTATAAAATCTAGCTTCTGGGCTTAAACTACAGTTACTATTTTCAAAAGTCATCAGGGTTAGAATGACCATCTGTAAGAAAGCAGACATCTTTGAAAAAAGAAAGCTCCAATGCACAGAAAACACTTCCTCTATCAATGTTTTACTTCCTGATGTCATACTCATTGCTACTTCTTTATCAATCACTTAATACAATGGCATTAGGCCTGAAATCTGTGGATAAATATGTCAGTAATAAAAACACAAGTAAATGAGGTCAGTCTCCTTGTGCAGAGTGTGGAGCTGTGCACTCTTAATACAACCCCCACCCCAGACATAATTCTACCCCATTACACAACAGTTGTTACCTTTAGCAGCAAGAAGATAACAAGTCAAAATGATATTTGGGGGCTTTAAAAAGGTAAATGTTCATGTCAGAAAACTGGGTTTTATGCAGCATTTGGAAAATAATAATATTCTAAAGTGTCCTTTTTTATTCATTAGAATACTGTTTAATACATTTTCTTTCTAAATCTTTCTCCTCCAATGAGCTTAAGTAGTCTGAAAATGAAGACCATGTATCATTTATCTTTTCATGTGACTCAACACCAAATATAGTGCTGTGTGCCTGTCATAAAAATAGGAGGTTACAAGATGAAAAGAGGAAAAAAATAATAAAAAATAAGTAGACAATGAAGTGGCATCAAGTGGAAAGATCAATGAATTTTTTAGTTAGAAAGACGTGAATTCAAATTTTGAATCTCTCCTCTTCATTATTTAAACTCAAGATACTTACCTAAGCCCTGTATGTTTTAATGTCTTCATCTATAATTTGGGGCTTGTTTACTTTAGATTATAGTTGAGTAAACTTATAAAAGAACAAAATAAATTCCTAATATGTTGTATGAAACCAGAGTAATCTCAATAATGTGATTTATATGATTGACAAATTTCTGTTTTACTGTTTAGCATAGACACTTTGTAAATGGTCAGCATAAATTTCCGTACTCTCATACACTAAAGTAGGTGTCATCCAGCAGCCTGTTCAACTATTTCAGGATGGAAGAAATTAAAATGGGAAGAGATCTGAGGATAGAGAGCTCACTAGATAGAAATAGAGGAGAGAGAGAGAGCGAAGTGAGAGACAAAGAAGAAATAAAGAAGAGAGAAAAGAGAAATATGAATATAAAAAAAAGAGTCAAATGAATTTCTCTCTCGCTCTGTCTTGTATCTATCTTTCTCTTCCCTTCCCTTCTGGGAAAGGATAGATGCCTCATATTCCATCTAAGGCATTTGAAACTCATTTGCAAACTGTTACTTCCTATAAAATCAGAAAATAGTAACTGCATAAAAGATAAAGGATAACCTTGTTCGAAGGATGGCAAAGACAAATGAAATAATTGTTTTCTCAAAGATTTCAATCTTCTACTAAGGTACATCCCCACCCACATCTGAAAAAAGACAGGATGTTTGTGAGCTACTCAAGGACTCACTGTTTCTCTTCAAACTTGTGCCAACTCCTTTGCATGGTCACATGACGTTGTTTCCTTTTTCACTCTGCGCTCCCTTACTTTAATCTCTTGCTTCTGGAAATAAGACACATTTATTTTTGTTATATTTAAATGCACAGAAAAAATGTAGCATGTTATTTTTTAAATCTACTCCTGTATTTCCCTTATTAGCTTTTCTACAATGCTTCGGTTTTTCAAACAGCAACATTCTAGTACCTTTTATAATTCATATTATGGTATTTTTAGTTTAATTCTTCATGTATTCAAAGTTCAAAGTCAACTTCTTCCCATGGCTGATTTAGTCATTTTCAAATGGCACCCTCTTCCCAGATGAATGATTTTACTTTCAAATTTAGGGCCTTTTGCTTTTCTTCCCCAAATGGTGTTTCAGTCTTTGAGAGAGGCTTACTGTATGCTCATGGTAGGGAAGGAAAATTGTACCTCATATGTTAGGCTGTATCTTCCGGAGTCTTCCAGGTCTTAAAGATCAGCCAGTAAGGTCTGCTTCCTGGACTAGTATAACTGAGGCCCAATTCACACCATCTCAGGCATTTGCTGCTGCAGCCTATTACTGCTATAAACTGGTTCAAGCCCCTTGTACCTCATGTAGGGCCCCAAAGCATTTCTGACTGGCCTCGCTGCCCTCAAATATCTCTGATGTTACAGCTTTTATAAAGGACCAGTCTTTATACTCATTTAATTCTAGCTCAAGATTTCTAAATTGAAGACTAAATTGATTTCTAAATTGATTCAGTAATGAGGGAGCCTAATCCTTGGTCTTAACTCTTTTACATAAAATCTTCTAGCAAAACTCTCAGCCAAATTTTCAGATAACTTTTTTTTTTTTAATTTCTGTCTCAGAAGAATAAAGAAACTTCTAGGTTTAGTCAATACTAAACAGGAAAAATAACGGCTCATGAAAACTAAACTCATATCTAAGTATACTTTCCTCATGAATTTATATTTATGTTTTAAACTTTGGAGAAAAGATTACTACATTGAAAACTTCTGGAAACAAACTTCAAAAACTTCTGTTCTATCCTTACATCATTCACACTCTCAAAATACATTTAAAGTTGCCTCTTTCTCCAACATTTAGGCATAAATTAAGCATAAATTAGACAGGAAGAAAACATTTCCCTGATACCTACCTCTCTTCCTTCCTTTATTTTACTTGTTATTTCTATAAACTTACAGGAATTTGAGAGGTAGGCTTCACATTTTTTCTTTTTCTTTATGTAATCCTTCTGCTGCCTTTTGTCTTAAGACAAAATACTGTGATCTGAGTTATCTGTGATCTTTTTTTTTAAATATAATAGTACCATACAAAATGTAGTTGAAAATCTCATCTTTCCCTTTACAAAGCCTAACTTTCAAGCTATTCTCTTAATGCAGAATCCAATCTGGGGTATCAAAAGTAGAAAATGGATATTTTATTTAATAGTTCTTATTAAATCCCTCATCTAACAAATCCCATTCCTGTGCCTAAGAGATGTATTCTTTGAATGGATTAAAGAGAATGTTGTAAGTACAAAAATGCAAAAGAGATAGTAATAGTCCTATTTTTTGAAATATTCAACTATTTTGTATACACATACATGCACACACACACACGCACACTAATTTCAGCATGCCAAGTACTCTTTCTGTACAATACGTGTATTTGATATTGTGGCTTTGTCTCTTTGTGCTCTCTAAAAGATAACAGTCAGACTCATTTCCAAGTCTCTCCCCAAGTAGTAATTGCTTCCTTACACAAATCACACACCATACCTTAGAGCTTTGTTTTCTGAGAACTGAAGCCCTCAGATCATTTCCCATGATAGAACTTGATCAGACCAACCCCAGCTCACTTCTTATATGTTGAATTCCAAGATCAATATGTGCGGCTCACGTCTGTAATCCTAGCACCCTGGGAGGCTGAGATAGTGGATTGCCTGAGCTCAGGATTTTAAGACCAACCTGAGCAAGAGCAAGATCCCATCTCTACTAAAAATAAAACAAAAAACAAAAACCTAGCTGAGCAGGTGTCTGTTGTCCCAGCTACTTGGGAGGCTGAAGCAAGAGGATAGGTTGAGCTCAAGAGTTTGAGGATTCTGAGAGCTATAACACCACCACACTTTACTGAGGGCTGCAGAGTGAGACTCTGTTAAAAAAAAAAAAAAATAGTATGGGGTTACATGTATCTTATGAGATTACTAGGTAGAGAATACCAAAGGAAATGAATATATACCATAATAATATCTAAGATGTAATAATGTGAGAAGCTTGAATAAGTTTCTAAAAATGAAAAGCAAATTCTAAAGTAAAATTAGAATTAAAAGTACTGCAATTTTTCTGGTGCAGACATTATTCTCCCTATGATAGTTTGTGATTTTTCAACTCCATTGAGGAACAATGCAGAATCATTTCATACAATAAGATAAAATAAATGAAAAAGTAGAGGATGGTGAAGAATATGACACTAAGGTAACAAATTCTAAGTTCTACATCTAATATTTTGTCAAAGTGAACTTATCTGTGTTAAGGCAATGCAGAAAAGTGGACATACTATCTGAGCAGTCTTTAGAGATTTATTAATTTATTCAACAAATATGTATCAAGTACTTAAAATATGTCAGAAGAGAGCGTTTCCTAAAGAAGAAACTAAGAACTTTTAAAAACACACTTCTCTATAAAAGTAAAAATATAAAACCCAACATTTTTAGAATACTAATAATTACATAAAGTTTGCAACAATCCAAGGAGCATTTATTCAAGAATAATGGTTAAATCCTGGTAAAAACAAATGAACTTTATGGTAGTTAACTGGTACTATTACTGCCCTGCTTTCTTCATCTCATGGTCAAGTTAAAAAATCATCTTGAAACTGAAGTAGCTATATATATATATATATATATATATATATATATATATATATATATATAAAGGCATTCTAATAGACACAGAAAAGAGCAGAATATATATATTTTCATCACTCTTCCTGTGTCTAGTCATAATTCAACCTGTCTGGAAGTTCCCTAGGAACCTCCCATTCACATAGCCTATTTTCATTTTACATGATAAAATTAACATTCACAAAACTTCAGAGCTTTTAATTCTAATTTTACTTTAGAATTCCTTTGTACAGAGCCCTACTTTCTATATTTTAAGTGAAACAAGAATCAATGAATGTTTAACATTCCAGTCACTTGAAACAGAGATACAGAATGAGGTAATCAAAATTTTGAAAAGAAAGGCTGGGGAATTAGGTATCTATAAGGGGCTTTGATAATTTCTGACATGTTCCTGGGAAATGATATGGCCACACACATGAACAAGGCTGTGTATTTACCAAAGAAAGTAATGGCATGACCCTAATATCTTACCTGTCTCTGACCTGGAGACTAAAGTCAGACCAAAGGCAGACTATAAATTGCTAAGTAATTGAACATGTTCTCTACTATGGATAAATAATGGTAAGCACAGAGATTTATTGGTTCGAGGTCTTTTAAAGAAACTCTGTTCAATCATTAGCTTTCCACAAAATTAACCAAGCACAGACTGCAGTGACCACAGATAACAAAGAATGCAGAACTGGTTAATGAAAATCATTAAAAAATAATAACAACATCAAACAGCAGCAACAAAACAAGCAGTGAATTTGTTTTTTGACACTGTAACAATGTGTCATGCAAAATGCTAAATTCCCCCTTCCCCCCCAAAAATGTGAGTCTTGCCCAGAAACAGGAAATGTAAGAGAAATAAAGTATACATAAAATACACAGAAATGATTATCAGTCAATAGATAGTTTCTCTTGAGAAGGCCAAATGTAGGTTTTAACCAAAAATGTTAAATTAAGTATTATAAAGATAAAATTCACTATAGGGCCCAAAGGCAGATTTGAACAGACAGACGAAAAAATCTAAACTTGAAAATAAGTGAATTGAGATGCAAAAGGAAAAGAGAAAGAAAAATGAACAGTATCAGCACCATGAGCAATACCATCGAGCATTCTAACATTCATATGAAGAGAGTCCTAGAAGGAAAGGAGAGAAATGAAGTGACAGAAAGAATATTTGAATAAATAATGCCCCCTCACATTTGGTGAAAACATCTGAGAAGCCCATTAAACTCCAAACAAGATACAACTAAAGCAATCAACACATAGATGCATCGTAATCAAATTGTCAAAAGCCAAGGAAATATTTTTGAAAGCAGGAAGATATCATTCCTTATCAGATACAAGAAAATTTAAAAAGATAGGTTATTTTTTTTAAATAAGAAAATATGAAGTTCAAAAGGCTATAGAGTGGCTATTTAAAATATTCAGAGAAAATGACTGTGAACCAAGAAGTCTATAACCAGCAATTCATTCATCTGCAGCAAAAGAGACGTTGTGACAAAGTGGATGATACTAGGACTGGGAAAATAAATGTACAAGGTAAACCTGAAGCATTTTTTAATGTTTGACAGCTAAAGAGTGTTTAAACCCACACACACACACACACACACGTGCTCATGCATGCTAGAGACTATTTAAACACACGGAGAGACAGAACGATGAAGTGTGTCAAAAGGACATGGATGGCAAACAAATATATCACTAGGTACTAAAGTATATTTAAGTATATTATTTGATAATTAATATAATTTAAAATAAAGGGCAAGTATTAAATAATTTCCCATGCATAAGTTTTACAGGTTTTTTAATGTTTTTAAATCAAAATATTAACAGGGTACAAATGTCTTTCGATAGATGATTCACTTTTGTAATGCTTGAGTTAGGGATGTAAGTGTGCCTTTCAAACCAGTACTGTTCACTGTAGCTATAAGGTAGGTTTTTCCACTCCCCTCCTCTGCCTACCCCTGGTTGATTTCCAATGGCTTACTTCCGTCTCTGCACGAGTATGTTCCTCACTTAGTTCCAATTTAATAGCAAGTATATGTGATGTTTGTGTTTCTATTATTTAGATACTTAACTTAAAATAATGATCCTGCAGTTCCATCCAAATTGTTGCAGAGAGCACTAATTCATCCATCTTTATGGCTCAGTGGTATACATATTCTGCACTTTGTTAATTTACTCATGAATTGATGGGCACATGGATTGATTCCACATCTTTGCAATTATGAATTGTGCTTCAATAAACATTTGCATGTTGGTAGCTTTTGATTTTAAAACACAACAAAACAACAAGAACAACAACAACAACAAAAAAAAAAAAAACCTCTTTCCATTTGGGTAGATACCCAGTTACTGGGATGGCTAGATCAAGTGGTAAGTTTACTTTTTGTTCTTTGAGAAAACTCTGTACTGTTTTCTGTAGTGATTGTACGAATTTGCAGTCCCACCAACAGTGCATCAGCATTCCTTTCTCTCTGCATCTGTACAGCATCTATTATTTTTGGACATTTTAATAAAACTCATTCTAACTGAAGTAATGTGATATCTCATTGCAGTTTTAATTTGCATAACCCTGATGTTTAGTGATATTGAGGATTTTTTCATATATTTGTTGGCCATTTGTTTATTTACTTTTGAAAAACTACTTTTCATGTTTTTTATCCACTTTTAATTGGGTCATTTCTTGTCTTCTTGCTGATTTGAGTTCTTTTTAGATTCTGGATATTATATTAGCCATTTATTGGATGTGTAGATTGCAAATATTTTCTTCCATTCTGACAGTTGTCCATTTGTTCTGTTGATTATTTCCTTAGCTGTGCAAAGGTTTTCTAATTTAATTGAGATAAAAAATAATCCTCGATAAAATACTAGCAAACTGAATTCAACAGCGCATCAGAAAATAATGCACCATGACCAATTTGGCTTCTTATCAGGGAAGCAAGGATGATTCAACATACATAAATCAATAAATGTAATTCACCATATAAACAGAAACAAAAATAAAGTCCATATGATTATTTTAATAGATACAGAAAAAGCACTTGACAAAAATCCAGCAACCTTTCACAGCAAAAAAAAAAAAACCTCAACAAACTAGGCATAGAAGGAACATAAGTCAAAATAACAATAGCTGTACATAGCAAACCCACAGCAGCATCATACTGAACAGGGAAAAGTTGAAAACATCCCCCCTAGCAACTGTAACAAGACAAGGGTGCCTGTTGTCACCACTTCTATTCATCATAGTTTTGGAAGTTCTATCCAGAGCAATTCAGGCAAAAGAGAGAAATAAAGGGTATCCAAACCAGGAATGATGGAGTCATGTTATTACTTTTCACTGATAATATGATCTTATATCTAGAAAACTGTGAAGATTCCACCAAGGCCATTCTGGAATTGATAAATTCAGCACAGTCTCATGTTACAGAATCAAAGCACAGAAATCAGTAGCATTTCTGTTCACTAATATCAGTCAAGCTGAGAGTGAAATCAAAGACTCAATATCGACTCAGCTCCCATAGCACAGGGGTTACGGTGCCAGCCACATGCACCAAGGCTGGAAGGTCCGAGCCAAGCCCAGGCCAGCGAAGTAACAATGACAATTACAAAAAAAAAAAAAAAAAATTTATCAGGGCTTTGTGGTGGATGCCTGTATTCCCAGCTACGTGGGAGGCTGAGGCAACAGAATCGCTTAAGCCCAAGAGCTAAAGGTTACTGTGAGCTGTGACGCCATAGCAATCTACCTAGGGAAAAAAAGTGAGACTCTGTATAAAAAAAAAAAAAAAAAAAAAAAGACAAAGACTCAGTGCCTTTCACAATAGCTACAAAGAAAGTAAAATACCTAGGAGTGTACTTAACTAAATGAGTAAAAGATCTCTACAATGAGAGCTATGAAGCAGTGAGGAAAGAAATTGGAACTGAAACAAAGAAAAGGCATCTCATACTCATGGGTTAGTGGAATCAGCATTATTAAAATGTCCACACTACCCAAAGTGATTTACAGATTCACTGCAATCATATTTTGCAACAATGTATTTCATAGATCTAGAAAAAAATAATTCAAATAATTCTACAATTTATTTGGAAGCAGAAAAGAGCCTGAATAGCCAAAGCAAATGTAAGCAAAAAGAACAAAGCTGGAGGCATCACATTACCAGACTTCAAACTGTACCACAGAGGCTATAGTAACTAAAACAGCATGATATTTGTACAAAAATAGAGACATAGACCAATGCACTGGAACAAAGACTCAGATATAAAACCATCTACCCACAGGCAGCTGAGCTTTGACAAAGAAGACAAAAATATACATTAGGGAAAAGAAGTCCTATAAATGATGCTGGCAAAAAAAAAGAAAAAAACATGCTAAGGAAAGAAATAGGACTCCTGTTTCTCAACACTTACAAAAATTAATTCACGATGGATAAAGAACTTAAAGGTAAAGGCATGAAACCTTAAGAATTATCAACAAAACTATAGGAAAAACTCTTCTATGTATTGTTGTAAGCCAAGAATTTCTGACTAAGACCCCAATGGCAGTTACAGATCTCTAAATAATTTATTTAGATATTCCATTATCATAAAGGTAGAGCCTAACTTTCCATTCTCTTATGTTGGACTACAACACATTGTGCCTTCTTTCCAAAACAGTTAATCTGGAAATATGTGGGAGTACAGTGCAGTGTATAGAGGAGTAATTATATCTAGTAATTATAGAAAGGTAAAATTATGTTAAATGTGTATAATTACCTTTATTTAATGTATGGTCATATTTAAATAGAAAGCTGCAAAGAAAGCATGCGTTAGATATTCTGAGGAAAAAATTCGTATTGTTCAGATGTAGTTAACATACCCAAAATATCCAGATAATTATGTCCAACCCATAATTTTTCTAATCTGAGCTGTTTTAGAATTTGGCTCGAAGATTACAAAACAAATATATAGTTATCAGACTGTAATAAAAACCTAACAAGATAGATCAATCACACTCACATAGTTCATTAAACAGAAAAAAACAGTATGTTCTTGTTTCATTTTCAATTAAAATCACAGTTTGATCCCCCAATTTCATTCCTGTAGCTAATATTTCCTAAGAGACAGAAATCTACTATTCCCTGGGCTAATCTGCTCTGCCTCCCAACAAATTATCTGATCTCAGATGTCACTTAGTAAATATAAATATCATTTTAAATTATGTTTTTAAACACCACTTAGCAGTGTTTAGTTCATCAGAAAATGTTTGAAGTGGCACCAGGGATTCAATTTTCTTCCTCTTACTCTATATTTAAAGTAATTAAAATAAGAAGCAATGAAATAAAAGTGGAAAAAAAAAAAAAAAAAAACAGCATCTCAGCCCTAATAGTGTATTAATTAACTGTGTCTTAATGAACTTTTCCAACCACTGTGTTTCATGTTTGTAAGCATTTTACTGGTTAATGTTCAAGTTATTGCCTCATTTGTTACCCCCCAAATCTGGAGTTTTACAATTTTGTTATTTAGCATAAATTACCAAAGGGCAACCGAGCAGGATGACTACTTTTATGAATTGTGAGCTGCACACTTGTTTGTAGGAGACACACATGCACATAGCAACCTGCACACATACATCCAGCCAGGATACCTATCAGTCATGAATACAATGTAACAGATCATAGTACATCAGTGTCATATTGCCAAAATACGGCATATGGCACACGCTTTTCTGCAATTTGCAGGCATTTTCTTTCTTTTATTGTTTTTTTTTTTTTTTTTTTTTTTTTTTTTTGAGAGAGAAAGTCTTACTTTATTACCCTTGGTAGAGTGCCATGGCATCACAGCTCAGAGCAATCCCCAACTTCTGGGCTTAGGCAATTCTTTTGCCTCAGCCTCCTGAGTAGCTGGGACTACAGGTGCCCACCACAACACCCGGCTATTTTTTTGTTGCAGTTTGGCCGGGGCTGTTTTTAAACCCACCACCCTGGGTATATGTGGCCGGTGCCCTGCCCACTGAGCCACAGGCACCACTCAGCATTTTCTTTCTGACAGAGTTGCTGGGCCTGTCAAACACACTTCAGGAACTACTGTGGTCAGTTGCCTAGGAACTCCTTTCTACACTGAGGAACTTGCTATTTTAATTGACAAGAGACCCACTGAAACAAGAATAAAATCCTTGATAAAGAAAACTTATTTCCTCAAATGATCAAGGTTTCACGAGACACCAATCAAATTAAAATGCGATACAACGGCCTCATTTTGCCCTTTTTACTTGACAATGTAGAATTTGTCTTTTTAAATGATCCTTTCTGTTTTGTTTTGTTTTTATTTCAGAATATTAGGGGGTACATGTGTTTTGTTTACATATTTTGTTTTGGTATAGATTTAGTCAAAGTTATCCTTGTGCCCTTTACCCAGATAGCAGGCACCGTATCCGATTGGTGTGAATTTACACCTTCCCTTTCTGCCCCCCACTTGATTTTCATGGAGATTTGCTTCCATGTGTGCACTGAAGTGTGGATTGATTAGCTTCAATTTGGTAGGGAGTCTATGTGTTTGTTTTTCCTTTCTCGTGATGCTTCACTTAGAAGAATAACTTCCATTTCCATCCAGGTTGACACAAAAGATACCACATCACAATTTCCTTTTATGGCTGAGTAGTACTCCATGGTACACATATACCACATTTTACTAATCCTTTCAAGTATTGGTGGGTGCTCAGGTTATTTCCATGTCTTTGAGATTGTGAATTGTGTTGCTATAAGCTGAACATTTGTACCCTCATATTAATCTGAACTAAAGATTTAAAAAAAAGATATAGGCTTTTGAGTGCAGGTGTCTTTTTTTTTTTTTTTTTTTAAAGACAGAGTATTAATCTGTCCCCCTGGGTATAGGGACATGGCATCATCATAGCTCATAGCAACCTCAAACTTGGGCTCCAGCCATCCTCTTGCCTCAATTTTTCTATTTTTGGTAGAGACAGGGTCTTACTCTTGCTCAGGCTGGTCCCAAACGCTTAAGATCAAGCAATCCACCTGCCTCAGCCTCCCAGATTGCTAGGATTACAAGCTTGAGCCACCACACCCAGTCCAGGTGTTCTTTTTATAAAATGATTTTCTTTTCCTTTTGGTATATACTCAGCAGTGGGATTACTGGATCAAATGGTAGATCTACTTTAAGTCCTTTCAAGTATCTGCGTACGCTTTTTTACAGAGGTTGCCCTAGTTTGCAGTCCCATCAACAGTTTATAAGTGTTCCCTTCTCACAGCATCCACATTAGCACTTGTTTGGGAACTTTTTGATAATAACCAATCTCAGTGGAGTTAAGTGATATCTCACTTTTGTTTTGATTTGCATTTCCCTAGTGGTTAACGATGTTAAGCATTATTTCATGTGTTTCCTGGCCATTAGATTATCTTCCTTTGAGAAGTTTCTATTCTTGTCTTTTTAATGGGCTTGTTCTATCTTTTCTTGCTGATTTGCATAAGTACTTTGTAAATTCTGGTTATCGGCCCTTTATCAGATATACAGCATGCCAAATTTTCTCCCATTCTGTAGCTATGTACTTATTGATTGTGTCCTTGACTGTGCAGAAACTTTTTAATTTGATCATGTCCCACTTGTTTATTTTTGTAAAAGATAGAAACAGGATCTGTATGTTTCACCACTATAAAAGTAATTCATGATGGATAAAAGACTTAAAGTCTAATGCATGAAATTATAAGAATTATAGAAGTAAATATTGAAAGAACTCTTACAGATATTTGCCCAGGAACGATTTTATAAAGAAGTTCTTTTTCATTTTGAGGTTCTCTTTGCTTAGATTTCACAATTGAACTCTGTCCTAATTTAATCTTCTTAATCCCGTGTGGGCTCAATGGTCTCGTGTGTGTGTGTGTGTGTGTGTGTGTGTGTGTGTGTGCATGTGTTTGTGTAATCTCCCTCATTCTGTTCAGTCCTAACTCTGTATCTGCAGCACCATACTTACTATTTAGTGAGGAGGGGTCCCCTAACTGGACACTTATCCAATAGGTTGAAAGGATAGCCCAAATCTAATAAGCCATAATCTTCCTTCCACGTACACCTCCAGCCAGCTTGTCTCTCTTCGATCCTCAGTCTGCCCTTTATAAGAGTAGACATTAAAAACTTGTTCCTCCATATCCAAACTTTAGGCCAATCCCCTTGGTAATGTTTTGCCAAGCCAGTTCAATGTTACTTTATAAATTTATCGTGTGTGTCTTGCTTTTTTCTTCTGCATTCTCTACCTTAATTAACATTTTATTACCTTTGTTGCATTATTACCATAGCTTTTAAAATCTACCTGGCTTTAATTTCTGTCCATCCTCTATCCCTGACAGATAGTTATTTCCAAATTACATTAGAGCTGTCTTTGTTGAACCTGAAAATTTACTCACTGCTTTTTCTATGATTAAAACTCAATATATACACATTCAAATGGTATTTAAAGTGTCTCAATTCTTTAAAATTGGATCCAGGGCTCTTTGTATATAATTCACTTTTCTCAATTCTAGATTCACCAGATATTTTAATGGTACTTTCTCATTAAATAATTGGACAAGTGGGAAAAATTATAAGCATTCATGTAAGTTATATGAAAAAATGCTGTCAACCAAATTGCTGTATTTAACATTTGAAAATAATATGCCTACTAGATGCCAAATACACATTTTAAGTACATACATAACTTTAACATAAAAAGTTTCAAAAATATTAATAATATAATTATAATCTAACTTTTGAAAATAAATGTTTAATTAGAAACAATTAATGGAGAAATATCTGAAACTTCCTCCAATAAAAATTAAATGACATACTTCTAAATATACCATAGGTCAAAAGAAATCATAAAGGAATTAACAAATTTAAACTGACAATAGAAACACAACTTATTAAATTACATGACACAAAAACATTTTGAAATATTTGTGACGTAAAGTAGTGCTGAGTCTGAAATTTGTAGGTTTCAATACATGTAAATACATCTATCAGAAAAGCATAAAAGCTTAAATTAAGTTGAGAAAAAGTAATAAAGCCTGAAAATCAATAAAATAAATATCACATGAACAATAAAAAACTCTTCATAAAAATCATAATCACATAACCAAGAATAATAGAAAATGAAAAAAATACCAAGTTTACCAGTTGTTTCATGATTTGATCAGGCAGAGGTGAACTAGCCATCAGAATGTCTTAGAAGAGGAAGTGGCTGTAGCTCTCTCTGCCATGCAGGGACCCTAGTTTATTTCTTACTAACTTATATACCCTAACAATAGAGCATTCTGCACTTACACATATAATCTTAAATTTACAATACAATAAAGTTACAGGAAAGTCACTAGCCTTATTTATCTCTTTTTTCTTTAAAAAACAAAGTATTCATTTGTAAAGGACCGATGTAATCTTTAATTACACAATAACCTTATCTTGATCACAATAATCTTTAATTAGCACAATAACCTTATCTTTATTTACTACTACTCAGGTCTCTTCGGGATATTCCTGACCATAGCACGCTCTTCTTCCAGTGACTGCCTCCCACTAGGTTAGATTTTCTAACCTCTCTGGAGGGTCTTCAAAGGAATGTCTCTTCCTACACACCTTGAGATAGTTTTAATCAAGAACAAAGTTATGGCAGTCTTTAATGTGGCTCGGCTACAACTAATATATGGACTAAAAGTGTGTATGTCACTATAATTTCTCCAGGTATTAAAATAACATGATGAAATACTCTGAGCAATTTTGTGTCAGTAATTTCTACAACTTAGATATAAGGGGTGAAATTCTTGGACATAGCTTACCAAACCTGACTAAAGTGGCAATACAAAAAATTGAATTGCCCTCTATCTACTGAACCTTTTAAATTCAACTTAAAAACTTTCCCACAAAAATGTTTATTTCCTAAAAAGGAAAATCTCTTAAAAAAGACATTTCCAATAAAGTTAAAGGGAAAACCATAGATGAAAGTAATTATTCTCATTGCATATCAGATTAAAGGTTTATGTCCAGAATATACTGTATAAAGAATTTTTAAAACTGAATAATAAGGCAACTCCCCAATTTTGGATACTTGAAACTGTAATACGTTACTGAGAGTAATGTAAAATGATGCAAATACTTTGCAAACAGTTTGGTAGTTTATTTTAAAGGTTAAACATATAGGCAACATATAATTCAGGGATTTCACTCCTAGGAATTTACAACAGACAAGGAAAAATATATTACCAAAAAACACTTGTGAGCAATTCATTACAGCTTAATTGAAAATAAAAACCTGAAAATGATCTAAATATTGATCAAAAGATGAATTAAAAGACTATTGTGGTTTACTAGGGCAATATTCAATGATAAAATATTCATTGATATTCAATGATAAAATGTAGCAAACTATTGATACATGAAATAATATGGGTGGATT
The DNA here is from genome assembly GCA_963574355.1 of Loris lydekkerianus. Lineage (NCBI taxonomy): Eukaryota > Metazoa > Chordata > Mammalia > Primates > Lorisidae > Loris > Loris lydekkerianus. The sequence goes on along the minus strand of CAUYPK010107271.1, from coordinate 23,117 downwards.
AATTTCATTGAACAAAAGAATTCAGTTCAAACCCGTTCAAACCCAGCCCAGCCAAAAACTCAGAAAAAAAAAAAAAGAATCTAGACACCAAATAATGTGCACTGTATATTTCGATTTTTGTAAAATTCTAAATGGGAAAAACTAAATGTGATAGAAATTAAATCAGTGGTTGCTTAAGAATGGGGAAAACTGCAAAAAAGAAAAAAAAATTCTGGAGACATAGAAAATGGAAAAAATAGAACAACATAAAAAGTGTATAGGCTGATTATATTTATGAAATAAACAACCTGAATAGAGCAAGAAATACTCCACCAGAATATTGCTGTGGTGGTTAATCTGGATTCATATTTGGACAAACCAAACATTATCAACTTGTACATTTAATGCATGTGAATTTTGTTGTATGTAAATTATAACTCATTAAATTTAATGTTTAATATCTGAGCTTTTCTTACAAATTGCTTCTTTATAATATGCAGTAACCTAGACGCTTCTATGATATAATTTAAGTGTAATGATGATGACTCTTTTCATAGAAAATAAAAATAATTTCTGTTGCACAATTAAATCTGGTTAGTCATGAAGATGACGTTGACATCAACTGTAATTGTAATAAGTGTTTTACAAATACCTATAGATTATACAGCACTTTAAAAGACTAGATAATAACTGTGTGAGAAAGTCAGGCTTGATATTCTAGGCATGCTTTTGCTACTGGGAAAAAAGGTAAAATAGCCAATGACTTGTTCAACATTTTGCAGTAAAACTTCCTCTCTAATTCAGGTTGTTTGACTCCGGATTCTGGGTAAATATACTAATAGGATCTTCCTCTATTACATTTGCAATGAACTGTCATGACCGCATAAATGATCACGTGAGACATGGATTGAGAGTACACACTGCAAGAGGTGAGGCTAACCATAGGTGCAGGATAGATCCCAGCACTTCTCGCAGAGTCCTTTTATTGAGAAGATACATAGTGGGTGGAAAGATTACTAAGCAAAGACATGCAGGGGCTGCCTGCTCAGGGAAATGGTCTCATAGGCGCCAAGAGAGTCTCTACTCAAGGAAATGATCTTCAAGGACGATAAGGGAAATGATCTCCAAAATAATACATGCAATTTTTCTCCACTAATCCTTCAAGGAACTGCCATAAAATGCTTAACGTTTAACATTAGCCTTACTACTATAGGACTGCACTTTGCTCCTCCGGGATTACTGAGTTACTTGCTGTCTTGTCTTCCAAGTCACAAGAGATTTCCAAGCTTGCCAGCAGAATGTCTTGTTCTCATTAATTCCTCAGATGAGTTATGATAATTGGTAGCTGTTGAACTAAGTATGATGTTTAATCCTTTATAATGAACAATATGTCTAATAGCTAGAAGCTGCTTTTTAAACCCTAATCAAGGGTTTAAATTTCTATGTGTAACAGGAAAACAACATTAAAAGAACTTCCAAATTATCTTTCACCTACCATTTCTTGTTTCTGGATAATGAGGGATCATCATCAAACAGTGATTTTTGCCATGTCTGTCTGGATGTTCCCTGGTCCCCAGCCTCCCAGTGTCAAGAACGAGTACTGGTAACTGAGTTGAGCCAATGACAACATGACCACAGACACAAAGCAATTTTTCAGAGCTGAGCACATAACAGAAATAATGAAAATAAAGGTGATGATACAAAGCGAAATTTGTTCCAAAAGAGAGGGGAATGGATCAGTCTCCCAGAGACAGGGTCTGAGCACATGCCTTTTACAAGCCCACTAGCCTGTCATACCTTTCTCCTGGCTGGATTGGCTGTTGTTCCCTGACTCTAAGGTCCTTGACAGGTTCCAGTTATATCACATTTTTAATTAGATGGGTAATAAGCTCCATGTCAGTCACAGGTCACTAGGAACTTCCACTATGCATGTTTTCCTGACGGGAGAGCTGCTTGCTGCAGTTCAGTTCCTGCTCCCCAGGCTTGGCCATCTCCTTGCCACCTGTTTACTCTCCATTAGACACAGCCATTTTCAACTTGATTGTATAATGAAATAAACTAGGGAACTTTAAAGTCCTGACGCAGAGCTTGCTTCCTTAACTTAATTAACACCCAGGCAGCAGGACTATCTTCCCAGGTAATACCAGTATGCCGTGGTGTAGGCAAGTACCACTTTCACAAAATAAATTAGCCAGAAGGATCTGACCATTTTGTGGTTTTTGAATTACCACTGGCCAATTTACTCTTGTTTATTAATTCCTCCTATAATATTGCTGGCTTCTTTTACATATTTCTTTATGGACACATAAGTCTGATAAAATGGCAGATCTTACAAACTAAATGGTTCAGTGTTTGGATTCTACTCCTGTTTTCAATACATCTCCAGGTTCACTTTGGCCAGTTCATCTTCTAAACTTAAATGTTCGGTTAGTAGACTTACTGTATGTTTTGACTGTGTCAGTTTTGTACTGTGCTCTTGGATCAAGAAATCTGGTCAACTCTGTATGTACTAGTAAAAGGCAATGCCCACATTTCACTTATCTCTTGTGTAGAAAAGGATCTAGATAGCCATAGTAATTATTATCAAATGTAGGGAATGCATCAGCACAAAATTATACAAACATGTTTTAAATCAAAACATAAATCTAAAACCCACAAATTTTTTTTAATGTTTGTGTGAAAGCATGGAACTTATTATTAAGATCAGACTCTTAATACAGATGTGGCAAATATTTTTGAAATCTATTGTATTGGAGAGTCTCCAAATTGAGTGATATGTAAAACCACTTTCTCCAATAATGTGAGATCCTTGAAACAAGTGAAGATCAGGCATCACAATGAATCTGCTGAGAAAAACTATTAAGAATCATTTGCAAATAGCTCTCAGAACAGAAATGCCCTACATGTCCAAGAAAGATTTCCTAATATTGAGATTCAAATAAAAATTAGGCCTACTAAAAATTACTGAAACAATCTCACTACATTTATTATTCCCATGTTTGAGCTATGCTGTATTAGAATTGTTGATGTTGATAACATGGATTATAGATTCATATTCACAGGAAATCAAAATTTGTCCATTTCTGTTTATTTCTCCACTGACTGACATTAATTGACAACAAATTATGACCATTATTCATGAAGATATTTTCTATCCTTCTATAACACCATAAATACACATGAGGACACAAACACTATGGTTAACTCAAAGTCTACATGGGATAACTTTAAAATTTCTAAGGTTTAATTGTTTATTGAACCATGTTCTTCACTCAGCTGTCTCTGTACACTCCCACGAGCAATGAGTTCTTCTCTAGTTTATGTAGGAACAGGAAAAATCCGAATTCTACCTCGTGTGTGTGTGTGTGTGTGTGTGTGTGTGTGTGTGTGTGTGAGAGAGAGAGAGAGAGAGAGAGAGAGAGAGAAAGAAACTAGAGTAGTAAGTTGGTTGCAGTTGTAACATAGAAGGCTTGAGGGTTCTTTAGAATCCAAGTGTTTTGCAATTTAAATATTAATTGGAGCCCGCCTATTTTCTGCATAATTAGCATCACCTGTTTTAGCACTTACCTGATTGTCCTTGCCCTAGATTTCATTTACTAATGTTAGAGAAAGGCATTTTTGACGAGCAGCCTGCTATTTCTGGTTAAGTTGTATCAGATAAGGTGGCATTTAATGTTTTAATTTAAAGAAGTTGTAGTCAATAACTTTATAAGTTAGCTTATCCTTCTGAAAGGGCAATTAAAGAATAAAACTCTTCCATTGATTAACAATATTTTTTTTCCTTAGTAAAATAAAACTTTGGAACTTTGATTTTATCATTCAATATTTTTAAAGTATCAAAAAAGATACTTTAAGTTTTTAAAATGCATAGAATGTTATCCAATTTTACCTTAAATGTGATCTAAAACTTCTTTCAGTGGCTTTTTCTCCAATATGACTCAAAACAGCTTCACCTAAAAGACCTTAATTTCATTTAAAGTATAGCTTAAGGGATCTACCTGCTTATGAAATGCTCTTTCGACCATGAGTGAACTAATGCTGATTTTATTTTATGTTTCCATTAACTACCCCACTTCAGAGATGGACAAAAATAAGTGGAACTAAGGGATAGCTAGAAAAGGTATATTTCTAGATTAAGTTCACAAATTCTTATATTTACCTTTTTTCTTTTGGGGGGACAGAGTCTCATTTTGTTGTCCTTAGTAGAGTGCTGTGGCATCATAGCTCACAACAACCTTAATGTTTGGCTCAAGTTCTCCTCTTGCCTCAGTCTCCCAAGTAGCTGGGATTACAGGCACCTGCCAAAACTCCCAGACATGTTTACAGATGGGGTCTTACTCTTACTCAGGCTGGTCTTGAACTCCTGAGCCCACACGTTCCACCCACCTCAGCCTCCCAAAGGGCTAGGATCACAGGCTTGAGCCACCGCACCTGGCCCCTGAATATAGTTTTGATTTTATAAATTTGTGTTCTTTTATTAAGCAGTTATCTATTGCAGAGAGATTATCACAGGTTAAGGATATAAAGTCAATTAATTAAATTAAATTCATATTTTTAAAAATAAATATAATAAAATAATAATATGCTGAAAAGATAAAATTACGCAAACATATCATAGAATCTAAGCCAAAACATTTAAATGTAAACCACAGGGAGGTACCAATAAATTATTTTTTCCACCTACCTAATAAAAGTTGAAAATAATAGGAATTATAGATGATAAAGGGAATACAGAGCAAGATAGTTTGTTTTTTTGGTGGGAATGTGAAACCAACCTTTTTATGAAATAGAATGTCATTATTAACTATGATAGATAATATGTAGAATAAGAATATTATAGATAATATTCTAAATGAGCAAACATACTACTATGAATGTATCATAGAGCATCGTTTCTCCTATTTCATGTATATATTTATTGCTTAAAATTTTTGTTTGAGATTCAGATGTTTTAGTTCTGGATAGACATTTAGTACATTTCTAGCAAGATCTCAGGTGATGCTGATATTTCTACAGTGATGACATGTTGAGATGTAAAGCTATAGAGAAAATAATGTATATTTTGAACTGGGATACATATAAAAATGTTTATATCTATCATTTCATAAAGTTGAAAACTGCAATCAATGCAAGTGTCTATCAAAAGTGACTTAAATAAACTGTAGCGTGTTCAAAGAAAGGAATAATGAATAGTCATAATAATAAAATTTCCATAAACTACACACAGTGAATTAGAAAAAAGTCAAAATTATTACTTTTATATTGAGTATTTTAACAGACACTACTACAGTATATGATACAGAGATTTAACTCATGTTTCACAGAACTTTAAAGATCACCAAAAATATTTATAATAAAGTTAGAACAGTGGTTATCTGTACTAATGTTTATAAGAGAAATTTTTATGATTAAAATGAGAACTATAAACAGATACTGGGGCTTTAGTATTTCTATTAAACATAATGATACTTTTAAGTCATACATTTATTAGGCTTGTCCCTTTACCTGTGTGTGTTTTATTTCACAAAAATTAAGGAAAAAAGAAATGGAGAAAAATGTTATTATCAAAAACAATATAGTGAAGCAAGACAACATCAAAAAATTATATTAAGGGCATGAGGACTTCTGGTTCTGAAATGCCAGTGTAGATACAAGCTGGCTTCATTCCAGCCCTTAGAAAGCCAAAAATCAATATGTAGTGCCACAATTATCACCAGTCATAGCATAGAAATCAAATACAAGGGCAAGACAGTTCCCAAGGCTATAGAGAAGTGAAAAAATTCCAAGCAGGTGACAAAATAATTGCACCTCCATGTCCACTCAATCTGCTAAGAACCAAGAGGGTGATGAATTTTCCCCTATTCACAGTTTCTACACTGGAAAAAAAAAATGAGATTAAATTGGGAAACCAATTTCTCCAAACTTCTGAGTTCCCTGACAGAAAATCTGCCTTGCCCCAACTTACAGGAAGTAATGGAAGTGCCAGAAAGGAAAAATATCCCTGAGGATAGCCAAACACAGAAGAGGGGAGGCAGGACTAACATTCCTAGCATTAGAAAATCTACTCTGCGACTCAGTCAAAGGGAGGCACCCAATCAGAGTGGCTGTTCAACAGCCTACTACAAGGTAGAACGTTTATTCTGCAGGTTCCCTGGGCACCAAACCTTACCTAGCCTTCCCACACCACTGGTATACACCTTTTGGGACCTTCCCCATTCAGGAGCACATCAATAGTATACTGGAACTGATGCAAACCTGGGCCTAAGGCATCATCTACTGATGAAAAGGAGGTAGCACCTTGGGGGGTGGGGGTGAAGAAAATAAAAGAAAACATTTCTAAGCAAACATATCCAATAAAAAACAAAACAAAACAAAAATCGACTGGAATGAATAACTAATTCCTCATTGCAAAGACATAGATATACACTAATAAGGAACAAGTATTCATGAACTCCTCCAATGGACAAAGCAAGGAACCAGTGACTAACCCCTACCAGGGAAATGATGTGTGAACTCCTGACAAAGAATTTAAAAAAGCAATTTTAAAGAAACTTAGTAATCTCCAAGATAACAAAAAATAATTCAAAATTTTATAAGAGACATTTAAGAAGGATAGAAATAAAAATCTCAGAAATCTTAGAACTGAGAAATATATTTACTGAACTGAAAAACTCATTAAAAACTCTCAACAACAAAATGGATTGAAGAGAGTAAAAAAAAAAAAAAAAAAAAAGTGCGTTTGAAGGCCAGGAATTCAAAAATACATATTCAGAGAAGAAAATAGAAAAATGGTATTTTTAGAGTACTAGAGGAAAACTGTGATGTGCAAGGATACTGTATCCAGCATAGCCATCTTTCAAATAGTGAAAATAAAGTCTTTTTTAGACAAATAAAAACTGAGAGAATTCACTACTATCTGACTTGTCTTATAAAAATACTAAAGAGAATTCTTAAATTGAAAGAAAAAAATAATGTACAAAATAAATTTAAAAATATAAAGCCCGTGGTAAAATTAAGTACATGAAAAAATTAAGAATAATTTAATAGTGTAATTGTAGTGTAAAATACACTCATAAATCTAGTATGAATACCAAATGACAAATCTATCAAAAACAATAACATCTACAGTAGTATGTTAAGACTTAAGTAGGCAAAATAACAATATATACTTTGAGACAACATAAATCAAAATGTACATGTTGAGGGGACAGAATTAAAGTGTGGGGAATTTTCTTTTTTTTTCTTTTGTTTTGGTTTGTTTCTTCCTATTGTTTCTTGTGATCTAAGGTAAGTTGTCATCTCTTTAAAATAACATATATGTATAACTGAGATTTCCTTTTAAATTTCAATTGGAGGCACATGTTTTTTGTTACATGGATAAAGTGAAAAATGGTAAAATCAAGACTCTTATGATTGAGCATATACATTGTACTCTGTAAATAAATTGGTATCCCTCATCACCCTCCCACCTTCCCCCTTCTTTGTTTTCAATGCCCATTATATCACCTTATAATCATGTATACTCCTTGCTTAGCAATCACTTGTGAGAACATTTGATATTTATTTTTCCATTCATGAGATATTTCACCTAGAATAATGGTCTCCAGTTTCATCCAAGTTGCTGCAAAAATATGAGGCCAGCACCATACTCCTTTGAGCCACAGGCACCACCCAAAAGGTAAGTTTATAGTAATAAAAACCTATGTTGAAAAGTAGACTCTAAATAAACAACCTAATAAAGTATCTCAAGGTACTAGAAAACCAAGAAAAATCAAACCCAAAATTAATAAAAGAAATAATAAAAGTTATTGCAGAAATGAATGCAAGTGAAACTAAAAAAAAAAAATACAGAAATCTAAGAAAAAGAAAAATTGTTTTTTTTTTTAAATAAACAAAATCAAGAAGGCTTTGGTTAGACTAAGAAGAAAAGAGAGAAGACCTTTAAAAAGTATTTGATGTAACTCAGCATCCTATTATGTTAAAAACCTTCAACAAAGTGAGTGTAGAAGAGAAGGCACATACTTCAAAACATTAAAAGCCCTATATCCCAAACCCACAGGAAAAATCATACTGAATGGGGAAATGCTGAAAGCCTTACTTTCATTCACCATAAAGCTGAAAGTCCTGGCCATATCAATTAGGGAAGAGAAAGAAATAAAAGACATACCAATTGGAAATAAAGAAGTCCAATTAGCCCTGCTTACAGATGATGTGATTATATACTTAGAAAAACCTAGGGATTTTTGATTCCACAAAAAAAAAAAAAAAAAAAAAATCTGTTAACTGATAACCAAATTAATAAAATTGCAAGATATAAAATCAACTAACAAAAATCGATAACATTTATGCAAACTAACAGCAAACAATCTGAGAAAGAAAGCAAGAAGCAATCCCATTTATAGTAGGCACACAAAATATAAAATACTTTTGGATCAATTTAACCAAAGAAACGAAAGACCTACACAAGGACAACTATAAAATACTAACAAATAGAAGAGTCACAAAAAGAATAGCTCTTTATAAATGCTGATAAATATTATTCAGCCACAAATAAGAAAGAAATCCTGTCTTCCCCCAACAAAAGAGAGAGAGAATTGAAAAAAATAGTATTTCATTAATTAATAGCATTAACTTTAAATACTATTTAAATTTATTTTTTATTTATCCATTAATGGGAACTTAAGTTAATTTCACATTTTGACTATTGTGAATAGCATTACAATAAACAGAAATACAGACACTTCATCAATCTATTGATTTCCTTTCTTTTGGATATATACTCAGCAATGAGTTCACCGGATCATATGGCAGTTTCATTTTTAAGTTTTTGGAGGAACCGCCATACCATTTTCCATAGTGGCTGCACTAATTTGAATTCCCACAGATGGTATATAAAAGTTCCCCTTTCTGTCTTTGCCGGTACTGAGGTAGAATGATGGAATGATTTGTTATTGTGGCTTGACATAATTTCTCTGAAAATTAGTGATGATGAACATTTTTTTCATATGCCTGTTGGCCATGTGTATGTTTTGTTTTGAGAAATATCTATTCAGGTGTTTTCCTCATTTTTGATCAGATTACTTGTTTTTGGCTATTGAGTTGTTTGTGCTCCTTATATATGCTAGCTATTACTCCTTTGACAAATGGATATGTGCAAATATTTTCTCCCATTCTGTGGGTTGTGTCTTCATGTTGTTGATTGTTTTCTTAGTTCAACAGAGACTTTTTAGTTTGACGCAATCACATTTGTCTATTTTTTTCTTTCGTCACTGTATTTTTGAGGTCTTGTCCCCCTCCTCCTCCAAAAAAAAATCTTTATCCAGACCTATGTCCTACAGCATTTCATTTTAATTTGATTTTTGGATGTAGTGAGAAATAAGGGCTACCTTTATTTTTCTGTATGTAATTGTACACTTTTCTCTGCACAATTTATTGAAGAGACTGTCCTTCCTCTCCCCTGCCCCCCATAATCTTGAGTCCTTTGCTGAAAATGAGTGAATGTGTATGTTTGTTTTATATTCAGTTCCATTGGTCTCTGTGTCTTTTCTATGCCACTGTTTTGTGTCGCTATAGCTTTATAGCATATTTTGAGGTCAGGTAGTGTGATGCCTCAAGCTTTGTTCTGAATTACTTTGGCTATTCTGGTTGTTTTGTGGATTTTAAAATTCTAAAATTTTAGAATTTGTTTATAATTCCAGGGTAGAATGTCATTGATATCTTGATAGGGCTTGCTTTGGGTAGGATTGTCAACTTAATAAAAATAAGTCACAGATCCAAACATTAATATAGGGCACAGTTAAATGCAACCAAAAATCATTATTAAGACAAATCAGTTTGTTATGTAATGCTGAGGAGTAAAACAAAATCAACACATGAAATATTATTCAGCCACAAAAAGAATGAAATCCTGTCATGTGCAGCAAGATAAAAGGAGCTACAGGTCATTAGGTCAAGTAAAATAAACCAGGCACTGAAAGACAAATTTTGCATCTTCTCACTTTCTCACTCATATGCAGGAGATAACAAAGTGGATTTTTCTGAAGGCTATTTGACAAATTTCTTTACTTTTTAAAAGTAATTTAACTGATCAGGCTTAGGGATTTATTCTTTAAAAATATTTTTTGTGGGCTCTCTCCTCTCTCTCTCTCTCTACCCTCCACCCCAACACACACACACATACACACACACACACGCACACACACACAAACACTGCAACATTATTAGTACCTGAGATCAATGGTAATAACAAATAAGTTTTATCTATAAGACAAAACGTCATTTACCTGTCAAAAGAACATGGTAGATGCATAATGTTTATAAGGAATAATACATTGTTAAGAAGAAACAAGTTTCAGAGACTATGTTTGGCATGAATCAATTTTTCTTAAAATATCACTTTTTATTACCTGCATATCAGGAATTTAGGAGTGGGTACATTAAATTGTTAACAGTTAATATTTCTGGGTGAGCCTCCATTTGTGAGCCTCCATTTCAACTTTACATGTATCTGTATTATTTGCATTCCCAACTATGTTTTACTTTCATAATCCATAATACCAAGCCACTTTAAAAGAAAGATATACGTTCTGTTAGTTCTTTCAGTTTTATGAAGGAAAGAAGTTATACTCTAGCCTGAATTTATTGAAGCACAAGGTAAGGGATACAGAGGAATGCAGTTACATCAACCCTTCTGCAGCCTATCGCTCTGTTTACCTTGTCCAGTGCGCTGAGATAGACAACTATGGCTACAGTCAAAATGAATCCTGTGAGCGAGACATTTTGTGGATAGATTTATTTTTATAGTTCCCTTTGTGTTTGTCTGAAGGAGAAAAAGACATAACATGAGAATGGAAACAATAAAATACCTCATTTCATACCTTATTCTATTGACAGATGTAAGTAATACGTCATGTTTACATATCACTTGTTTTAGAGAGTGAGGTACATTTATGGGCACCCATTCATCGTCGGCACATTCCTGTGTCTGCATGCAGGAACCATGAGCTGACCACCTGAATAAATCCAGTCAAACAATTACCTAATGACAGCTATTATTTTGGATCCTTGGTCAATTACATCCAGGTAATTTATATTCTCATTTCAGTAATTGGTTACTTGGTTTGGTATGCAGACTGGGTTTTAATACTTTGCATTCAAATTGTGGTAACATAGGGTAAAACTGATACAATCTCTGTTTTTCAAAATATTTTGGCATTTTCAAGAATAATTAGAATCCCTTTAAAGTCCCAATGACAGGAAATTGCTTACAAATTACACTTGTCTCACTTTTAGAGATTCATAGAATTCTGAAGGATTTACTTTAGGAAAAAAAAAAAATCTGAGTCTCAGACTCGCATTCTTTCATGTACTATTTAACATCTATTTAGAAGTTACTATAAACCATAGACAGGAAAACCAAACATTAGCTTTCAGGTGATACGGCTCGTTAGATACACTGACAGTATAATAAAACAGGAGTGAACACATATTGGGAGTTCTAAGGCCACTTTTTAACTAGCTTCTAAATCAAGGATAACCTGGGCAAGAAGGATAGGGAAACATTTTAGGGAGAACAGGTATCTTTTGTGAAACAGCATAATTGTTAATAGCATGGCAAAGTCAATGTTTGTTGTGATTGTAACAGAAGTGGAGAGGAGTGGTGTAAGAGGCTACTTATGGGGTGGTCTTGTTACATTTCACCAGAGTCTTTATTGGGTCCAGGGGTCACTGGAACAGGAGAAGAGTTTGAATTCCTGTCTTTCTGAGATGGTGTTAGTATCACCTGAAACCTGTGCTCAGTTTGGAGACTTTAAGCATTACATATAGCAATATATATTTCTCAGAATTAGTCCTTTACACAGCAAGGTAACATAGAGGTTGAAATCATAAACTCTGGACCCTGATCTTGACATTGTCCCCCTATGTAGCTTCTAGCAAATCATTGTTGCCTCCTCTTTGTGCCCTAGATTCCTCATCTGTGACAATAGTAACAAAAATAATTATTATTGATAATAATATAATAGTGCTGCACAGGCTTAAAATAAAGATATAATAAGTCACTAGAGGTAAAACTACGCTTTAGCTTAATAAATGCCAGCTAACAGTTTTATCTTATCCGTTTTCTGAAAGCCTTCTAATCCTTCATTTTTTAAATAGTTTTTAGTAAATTCCACTGTCTTGACAGGGAGCTCCCGGCACTGCTATGCTACTTTCTTTATATTCTTTTTCTTTACTCTCTAAGAAGCCTGTTGTGATCCTACGGTTAGTATTTTGTTATTTAGTTTTCCACTACATGTAAGCTGTATTTCCAATAAAAGTCTCACGCTGTCAGAACCTACTTTTTGTTTTCTTTCTCTGACTGGTGTAAGTTCAGAAAAAGTATAGCAAAGCAAGACTGGGTAGGCTGAAACCACATTGAGGTAGACAAGAACAATCAATCCTAGTTAAGCAACAAGGCACCCTTGAAAGCCCAAGTGTGTGGGAGGCAGAGGGAACAGGAGGCTTCAAGTCTTAGTCCACAAGATAGAGGCACAATTTTGGTCAAAGGACAAATTTATTCATGTCGTTTTTGTCTCAATCTCAGTAGAAATTCAGGTTTGAACACAATAATTAAGAAAATGCTATGAAAGCTATGTTAACCAGTTCGGTGAAAATATTTCAGACTGTATATGGAACCAGAACATTGTACCTCATGATTGCATTATTGTACACAGCTATGATTTAAAAATAATAATAAATTTTTAAAAAAGCATCAGTAAAAACAAAAGTCTTAGTGGTAAATCAGAGAGTGCATTTGGCTTGGGGATAACCTGAGTTAGTTTATAACTGCTTGCTCTTAACTCATTCATACAAAAAATGAGCAATGCCTGTTTTATTTTTTTCTTATGATTGTTTTTGTTATTTTTGATCACTGTGTTTGTTGTTGGGGATACAGATGAACTTGGTACAAAGTTTGCCTTGAGATCTATAGGATGTAGGAGAAACACATAGAAAAATAATTAACTACAGATCAACTCTGGAAGTGCTCAGATGGGGAGAATTCTCCACTGTGGAGGTTCAGAGAAGACAATTGCCTGGCACAGTCACACTTTGTAGAGTCAACATCTCTTCCTGAGTTTAAAAGTGTTTATTTTCTGCCCTGTATTTCTTTTCTGCTATGTTTAGCTGGTTGAGGGCATTGAAGGGTGTCCGCTTTCCAAGTGAGGAACAAAGCCCTGTAGTTGCAATTGAACTCTGATTACATGAGGGTCTGAAAGTGACGCCTTCAGGGTGTTTTCCTGCACAGCCTTCTGATGACTCAGATAAATGATTATAAATAAATAGAAAAGTTAGACACTTGGACAGAGTTTGAGTTTCACAAAGTACCAAGTTCCCAGTTAGGACCTAAATAGGATGTTATAGAGAAAGGATAATGCACAAAATAATATAGATTACTAAACCAGCCTGTTAATATCTTAAGGTTGTTATGGGTATGGGAAGTCATTACAGGTGAAAGCGCCATTTTTCCCCAGTAATTTGAACAAAACTGTCTGCAGATTTATCATTCTCCTGTTACTTTCTATAAGTATTCTGCTTTATTTTTATTAGCTTCTCATGAAAATGAAAACGTGAATTGGACAAAAATTTAGCTTTGGTTAAGAACTTGCATGTGTAGATGAATAAAACTAGATGTCTATCTCTCATCATATACAGACTCAACTCAAAATGTATTAAATATTTAAATGTAAAGCCTTAAACTATAAAACTACTAGAAGAAAACATAGGGGAAATGCTTCATGACTTTGGTCTAAGCAAGATATTTTGGACAAAAGCAAAAGTAGAAAAATAGGATTGCATCAAACTAAAAAGCTTCTGTACAGCAAATAAAACAATCAACACAGTGAAAGGAAAACATACAAAATGGGAGAAAATATTTGCAAATTATACATCTGATGAAGGTCTAATACCCACAAATATAAGATATTAAAAATATAAGATATTTTTAAAAATAGCAAAAAATATGAAAATTATAATCTGATTAAAAAATTGGCAAAAGCTCTTGATAGACATTTCTGAAAAGAAGGCATACAAATGCTCAACAGGTTATGAAAAAAAATGCTCAGTATCACTAATCATTAGGGAAATGTATATCAAAGCCACATAGGAATATCATCTCCCCCTTGTTAGAATTATTATTATCAAAAAGGCAAAGTATAACAAATTCTGGCAAGGATGTGGAAAAGGAAACTCTTACAGCCTGGATTTTGGAATGCAAATTAGTCTAACTGTTCATGGAGGTTCCTCAAAAAGTCAAAAATAGAACTGCCAGCCAGGTGTGGTGGTTCACACCTGTAATCCTAGCACTCTGGGAGGCTAAGGCAGGTAGATTGCTTGGGCTCAGGAGTTCAAGACCAGCCTGAGGAAGAATGAGACCCTATCTCTACTAAAACTGCATAAATTATCTAGGCATTGTGGCAGGTGCCTGTAGCTGCTTGGGAGGCTGAGACAAGAGAATCACTTGAGCCCAAGAATTTGAAGTTGCTGTGAGCTATGATGCTATAGCACTCTACCCAGGCCAGGCAACTGAGTGGGACAACTCTGTCTAAAAGAAAACAAAAATGGGCAGCGCCTGTGGTTCAGTGGGTAGGGCGCCAGCCCCATATACCAAGGATGGCAGGTTCATCTCCGGCCCCAGCCAAATTGCAACAACAAAAAAAATAGCTGGGCATTGTGGCAGGCACCTGTAGTCCCAACTACTCGGGAGGCTGAGGCAAGAGAATCGCCTAAGCCCAGGAGGTGGAGGTTGCTATGCACTGTGACACCACAGAATTCTACCTAGGGTGATAAAGTGAGACTGTCTCTGCAAAACAAACAAACAACACAAAACAAAAAAACAGAGAGAGAGAATACAATAGAATTACCATATGATTCAGCAGTGACATTATTGGGTATATACCCAAAAGAAATGAAATCAGTTTACCTATGTGGTATCCACACTCAAGGTTGACTGCAGCTCTATTCACAGTAGCCAAGACACAGAATCCATCTAGATTTCCATCAAGAGATGAATGAACAAGGAAGATCTGGTATTTATACACAATGAAACGCTATTTGACCATGAAAATGAATGAAATGCTGTCACATGCAGCAAAGGGGATGGAACTAGAGAACATTATGTTAAGTGAAATGAGCCAGGCAAAAACAAAATACAAATACAGCACGGTATCTCTCAATATCACTATGCAAAACCTACGAGTACTGGTCTCATGGACGTGGAGAGCAGTGGTTACCAGGGCCTGGGAAAGGGAGGGCAGAAGAGGGACAAGGAAAGCTGATCAATGGGTACCAAGTCACTATTAATAGGAGAATAATTTCTGTCATTTTATTGTGCAGAAGGGAAAATATGGTTAATAATATTGTATGCTGCAATTCAAAATAGCTGGAAGAAAGAACTTAAAATGTTTTCACCACAAAGAAAGTGATTTGAGATTATGAAAATGATAATATCCTGATTCAATCATTACAAAATGTAACGTAATGTATTGAAACACCTCACTGTACCCTGTGAATGTAAACTTTTATTATGTGCCAATTAAAAATAAATTAGAAAAACCACATGAATAGAATTGTTCTTTAATAACAGTAATACCTGTTTTTGATATTTGCCAGGTACTATTTGAGGATCTGCATATACATAATCCCTTTTCAAAAACACAACAATGTCATCTATGCATTCAGGAAACAATAGTCCCAAATACAGAAGAATATGAGTGTACAAAATTGATTCCCGAACTGTCAAAAGAGATGTTAAAAGTTTGTCAAAGATGGCTCAAATCTGTCTTCCCAGCACCTTGGGAAGCTGACTCAGGAGGATCACTTGAGCACAGGAGCTTGCAACCAGCCTGAGCAACATAGTGAGACCCTATCTCTAAAAAAAAAAAAAATTCTCTGGGCATGGTGGTGCACACCTGTAGTCCCAATTACTTGGGATGCTTGGTGGTAGGATAACTTGAACCCAGAAGTTCATGCAGTGAGCTGTGATCATGCCACTGTGCTCCAGCCTAGGCAGTGTAATGAGACCTTATCTCAGAAAATAACATTATGAACTAAAATATGTCATTTTTCATAGGAACAGGTCATCCTTCCCTGTTAGAATCCCTGTGTTAAATATATTTTTAGCAATTGACTCATCTATCATAAGAACTATGTTTCCTCAAATACTTACAGAATCTGTTTTGCAAATATCACCTTTGCATGTTCCTCCTGGCACCAAGGAACACTCTATCCACAAGTAAATTTTGTACACAAGTAGATTTGTGAGTGGAAATGTGGGAGGCAGAGGAGCAGAGGCAGAGGAAGCCGTACACTTGATGCCTTTAGTTAAACTGGAATTTATGAAATGATTTAATAATTAAAGAATGCGGTTGTGAGGCCAGGGGTAAAGGAGAGAAGATGTGGATATTTCAGAGTATGTAGGTACAGAGACCACAGTGGGTATCTGGAGCCCACAAAGTCTCTTGAACACGACAGCACAGGCCTGGGGGAAATGTCTTACCGAGGCCTGACCTTTCCCCACAGGGAGCTTGCACAAAAGTCCCTATGGGCAAGGGACCCATAGGGAGATATATTGGGAACGGTACAGGCAAGTAGCTCTCTGATAAGAGGGGCAGCTTTTGGGAGATGGATGAGAACAACCTCTTTCTCCCCAGCTCCCCATTTGGGTACCATATCAGCCTGGCTGCCTCCTGCAAAACTGCCAGCGTGGTCGACTTGAAGTCTGCTTTCACGTCCTGCTTGGACGTCCCATTCTTCGTTTTCTAAACCACATTCTATTTATTTTGTTTATAATTAAATATAGAGTGGAACAGTCAAGGTGAAAATGTTAAAGAGTAGCTTAGCTGAATTGCAAATACCGCAAAGAACATGAGGTATAGTGTAGATTTTTCTTTTCCCCGTGATTTTCCATTTCTTGCTTTAATGAGAATGTGTGCAATAACTGCTGAATTAACCAGAGCAGCAGCCTTCCCTGTCTCTGGCATTGGTGGTGTTGGTCCCTGGGCCTACTCTTTTTTAATCTTACTTTTTTTTCTGTGTCTTTATTTCTTTCATTCTCTCGTCTCCCCCAAGCACTGGGGCTACCCACAGGCTGTGTGTGTATGGGGGGGGGGGGGGGCTACATAGATTAGTTTAGTAGCATCTATTACCCTCCGACCTCCCCCTTTAAAGACAGAAGAACTAATAATATTACTGCTAACTAATTATGTGGACTTCTTCCTTTCTTTAAATGTTTTGCTAAGAAACTTTAAAAATAGAAAATTAGAAAGACTAGAGTTCATACACATGTTCTAAGAGTAAGTTTTTCACACTTGGTGTACTTGCTTTATTTTAGATTAATTTATTTAGTGTTGTGGATAATGTAGAATTACCTTTGGTTCCCACCTCCAAAACCATTACTTACTTACTTCTGCTAGAGTTATATTTTGTTTAATTTGCATAACATGTGATACAGAACCTATAACTCTCTATTTTGTTGGTTTTATCTACTCACTTTTTAAAACATTTGTCAATTTTCCATATATGGTTCTAGATCAGTCTTTTTTGTGTAGGATAGAATTCTATCTCATATATATAAATATGACTACATATATATATAACTTTTTGTTTATCCATCCCTCCAATTAGAGGCTTTGGGGCTGATTCAATTTTTTTGTTTGTTATGTTTTTTCACATTCTTTCACATTCTGAAATTTGCTAAAGGAAAATTTCTGCCTGTACTTGTGAAAACATTCTTTAGGGAATACTTAGAATAGAACTGTTGAGTTTCTGTATGTGTATTTTTAGTTTTATTAAGTATTGCCAAGTTGTACTGTAAAAAATTTTTAACCAATTTTCACTCTTACAAGCAGGATATTGGAATTCCAAAATTCCCACTAGTACTTTTTATTGTCAAAATTTTGTTGTTTATGTTATTGTCAATCTGATGAGTGAATAAGAGTATCTATGAAAATCAATTTATATCTTAAAAATGTGAATTATTAAGAGAAATATTGAAACATGAAATATTATCCTGAGTCCCCTCATAATTTGGAAATGTTAGAGAAGACCTCTGTAAATATGTATCCTAAGGAAAATGTAATTTATTTTTGCCAGAGGAATGTGTTATACTAATATTTTAGACTCTTGTTCTTATAAACACATATCGATGAATATAACTTTAGAATGCTAATTTTCCACTTTAAGTAGACCTAAACAAACAAAGGTGTTAAACTTTACAAATTGGGAAATAATTATACTGATAGATCTATTTAAATAAGCCATCTTTCTGCTTCTCTAAAATAATTACAATGTAATAATGTCACAAAAGTAGCAGGATTCAGCAAGGGAAATGACAATATGCCAAAATAGATTGAACTATATGTAAAATTTTAGTAGCATAAAATAATCTTAAAATATTTGCATAAATGTAAGAGTTAAGTTAATAACATTGAAAGAACTACTGGTTTCTCCAGCCTCGTTTTCTCTCATCTTACTCATGTATCCTACACTCCAACTGTATCAAATGTTTACTTCTGCAAACCTCTTATGTAGCAGAGAATGCTAAATTTCTTCTTCTTTCTTGGAACAGACAATATTTTCTAATTCTCCACGTACTTAAAGATGCCAGATCCCTGGACTCAAGACAGTAGAACATGAGCAAAAGGGACGGGCCATTTCTAGACCTCACCAACAAAATCATCACATACATAATCTTTCTTGTGCTTCCCTTCATGTTCTCATTGGAAGGATATCTGATCAAGAGCTGCCACAAATACATAAAATCAAATCTTCAAACTGTCCAAAATGGAATGGAATATTTACAAAACTGCTCATGAACAACTGTAAGATTGTACATCACTTGCTGCCTGTTGAATTCACCATCTTCTTAATTCCCTGATTACTTAAACCACCAAAAGACACAATTTCATCCCTACCTACAAATGTGAATTTTCAAATAACTGTACAGAGGAGAATTCTCCCACCCATCTGAGACAGTTAAATAAATAAATGAAAATGTCTATTTTTTTTGAGCCAGTACACCCTTTTTTATCTAACTTGCTACAGCTAACATTGCCCTACTACATTAGAAAATCCCAAACCTCTGTGCCTACCCAGGGAATTCTACTTAAATATAAAAATTTGATAGTCTATATTGAATCCCAAAACTAGAAAGGGTTAGTATCTTCCTCCATCAAGTTTTCAAAATTCTGTCTATACCTCTTTTAGATTGCTTTACATTTTTATGTATTTTTCTGGCTCAACCAACTTTTTAAACTGTGAGTACTTTAATAAAGTAAATTTCCCCATTAATTCTTATATCCATGTTGCCTAGCACAAAGTTGGTTCATAGAATATGTAATTAACTAAAATAAACAGTGAAGTTACTAAATAATTATCACTATAGGTGGAAATAGCTTGCACAATATGTCATACCTTGGAATGGATCAAATGATTAAATACCATGTCAGCTCGTGTCTTCCAAGAAGCAGAACTGAAGTCATTGGGAAAGTCCCACATCGCATAAAGAGGGAGGGAATAGGAGCAGGTAGCATGAATTTTCAACTTCAGGGCAAGTCAGACCCCTGTGAAAAGAGAAGTAAGGATTGATTAGAAAGAGGCTCATAGACTAGTGGAGTTCTGGCAAAATTTCAGTTAGCCTATCGGTGTCCTGAGCAAGAGTTTCGTGATGGAAAACCCCAGCCTCAGGCAGCAATGGTACAGCACTTGTATTAATACTTCCATCATGCTGGCTCAGTAATGAATAGTGACGGTGTATCTACCGGAGTGACAGCTGAGGCTGTTAGTCAGCTATGCTCCTGGACATCTGAATGATAAACTTTAATAACAACCACCAAAAATATAAAATAAAATCTTTGAACTAGTTAAAAAATTTACCTAACCATAAATGAATAGTTATAATATTAGATATTATTTGTTACTTATATCCTTATTTTTTATGTCCTAAAAATCATTGTATAACACCGTCCCTACCTTCAGGAGAAGATCATATTTAGATTTGTTCTTTCATAATTCTGTGTCTTTCACAGGTGCCTAATTGAAGAAAAGTAATCTGACCTAATTCTACCAAGTGACAGAGACCTGGTTTACTGGTCATTTTTTAACAAAAAAGGTTTGTTTCTTCCAAACAAGGCATACTGAAAGAATAGGAACCTTTCTTCTAGAAGTTGGTACTTTTGGATACAATACCCAGAACTCTTGCTAGCTTGAACCAACATGTTAAGGAGGGAGAAGGCAGGATTATTACAGAGAAGCAGAGCCACAGAGCTGATCTTGCCCCCTCTCAGGTGAAAGGAGTTAAATGTGCCGACCTGGCTTCTGAAGCTCTACCAGAGGTTCACAACCTGTGGGTCACAACCCCTTTTCAACAATGAAAATACATTGTGGCATTAGGAAGGTTGATAACCATTGCAAGACCTGGACTCTTGAAGAAGATACATGATTTTTTTTTTTTTTTTTTTGCTAGTTTCGTTTATATCTATTATCCGAAACTGAAAGCATCTTAACTTTTTAAAGCATTTTATAATATTGAAAATATTTGTAAATTTTAAAATACTTATAGTATTAAAAAATGCTATGAAAACCAAAATATACCAATGAAGCATATAACAATGTGAATACCTTAAACAGAAAATGAAAATTGAAAATATTTTAAGGATGGTATGTAGGAAAGATGCATATGGGTGCATTTCTAACTACTGTAGGCAATTGAAAAAATAAAGCTGTGATAGCATAATTTAACCAAGATAACTTTCAAAATATGATATTCAATGTAAGCATAAAATTTCAGGAAAGCCACATGATTAAATATAATTTTAAAGCAGTTTTAAGTAGGCGTTTATGAAAAATAAATGTTCAGTAGATCTCAAGAAGCCTAAATGGTCATAAACTTTAAATAGAATAATTTAAATTATGCATATTTTATCCTAAGGAAATAATTACAAAATAATGCAATATCATTCTAATGATAATCATTGTGCTTTTTTAATAATGAGAAAATATTTAGGTATACCATTATTACATAAAAAAGATGAATGACTAAAAAGATATTCTTAGATAAGAGTAATTACATAAATACCACTGATATGAGTCACATGGGCCATTTATTATAAATAGATTTTCCTAGATTCATTCCAGACTTACTAAATCAAAATTTCCTATGATGTTACCAAGAATCTACATAATGAACAATTATTTCAAGCGATTACAATGATCAAGTACAAAGTAAAAAATGATGCTTATTTTTAAAATTACAATTATTGAGAATGTGCAGACATAGAAAAAGATGTGTGGCATAATAATGAGGGAAATATAGAAACACACAAAATATATTGTGTGTATTATAATTATACCTATGTACAAGTTTGTAAATATATGGGTAAATTCAGGTTGACAATGTTTTTTAAATGGGTGCACCTTCCTTCCCATTTATTGATTTTTATTTTCACATTGTTAACACTTTTCTTAAGGAGGATAATTACTATGTATGTCTTATAAACTTTTAGAAAGTAACTTGAATGTGTGTACCTGAAAAAACACCTTTTAGTATTTTCTAAACTTGAAATTATTTGTGTTTACAACTAGTGAAGATTGATTTGTCTGTCACTTGAAATGGTGAGCTATAAAGTGGTGACATGTGAAACTTACAACAGAAATTCAGAATGACCTTACCCTCAAATGATAAAATTGGAAACTTCGTAATAAATTTCTCTTAAGTATTTCCTTAACAATATACTTAAGCGTTCAAGCTCTATAGAGCTCTTCTTGATAAACTTGATTAAATCAAGTGAACTATCGGGGATGCTAGGAATGGCTTGCTATCACTTTCCTCCAGATAGGGGAAGGTTAAACAGAGGTGGAACGTTCCATACTAGATGAAACTACAGACAAAAATCACACTTCCTTGTTTTTTTCATCTTTGAATTCAATCTTCTTCAATCCCATTTCTGCTCAGTTTTCAATGCTATTTCTTCCTTTCCAAATCTGAAGAGCCCCACAATTTTTCCCTTTTCTTCTAACATCCTCAGTAAATCAGCTCTTCATTATTAATAAATGGATGATTATTGCAATAACAGCTAACTGGTTTGTGATCAGACTCATTTTTTATAATCCATTATACAATCCAATATTAGTTTACTATTTTCAACTATACTTTTATTTTTTTTAAGTTTAGTTCTTTATCCTTAAACATTTTTCATCGTTAACATTATACATGCCCTTAAAAAAATTCATGAATGTATTTATTCAGCAAATACTTATTTAGGACCTGTAAATACTAGATAATATGTTAGGTAATAACAATGAACAAAATCAAAATAATCTCTGTCTTCACAGAGTTTATATTCTGAGTGAGATGTAGAGGGAAGAGCAGGGACTAGAAAAAGAAGAAACAGACAAAAGCAGAATGATTAGTATCTGTACCTTGGGTGGTAAAGAAAAAGGATGTTAAGATGCAGAATAACAGATGTTTTACTTTGCACAAGTTAGTCTTTGAAAAAAGAATCTTTAAATTTATTTATTTATTTTTTATTAAATCATAGCTGTGTACATTAATGTGGTCATGGGGCACCATACACTAGTTTCATAGACCGTTTGACACATTTTCATCACACTGGTTAGCATAGTCTTCCTGGCATTTTCTTAGTTATTGTGCTAAGACATTTACATTCCACATTTACTAAGTTTCACATATGCCCTTGTAAGATGCACCACAGGTGTAATCCCACCAACCCCCCTTCCTCTGCCCACCTCCCCCTCCCTCCCCTCCCTTTCCCCCTTTCCCCTATTCTTAGGTTTTAACTGGGTTATAGCTTTCATATGAAAGCCCCAAATTAGTTTCATAGTAGGGCTGAGTACATTGGATACTTTTTCTTCCATTCTTAAGATACTTTACTAAGAAGATATGTTCCAGCTCCATCCATGTAAACATGAAAGAGGTACCAGAATGTTTATTGAAGCCCTATTCATAATTGCTAAATCATGGAAAAAGCCTAAGTGCCCATCGATCCACGAATGGATTAATAAATTGTGGTATATGTACACCATGGAATATTATGCAGCCTTAAAGAAAGATGGAGACTTTACCTCTTTCATGTTTACATGGA
>CAUYPK010107269.1:0-12914 GCA_963574355.1 Loris lydekkerianus | reverse complement strand
TATCCAGTCAGCCAACCTGTGCCTCTTTAGAGGACAATTTAAACCATTCACATTAATTGAGAATATTGATAAGCCTTTTGAGAGTCTGGTGGACATTTTTAATCCTTTTGTGACTGTGGAAGTTGGAGTTTGATCAAAACTTTCTGGGTGGATTTACTTTTGTGGTGGAGGATTACCCTGGTGTTTATGGAAGATAGGTCTGAGAATATCCTGGAGAGCTGGTTTAGTTGTGGCAAATTTCTTCAACATGTGAATGTCATTTAAGTATTTAATTTCTCCATCATAAATGAAACTCAGTTTAGCTGGGTACAGGATCCCGGGTTGAAAATTATTTTGTTTTAGGAGATTAAAAGTCGATGACCATGCTCTTCTAGCTTGAAAGGTTTCAGCAGAGAGATCTGCAGCTATTCTAATATTCTTCCCCTTGTAGGTAATGGTTTTCTTTTGTCTGGCAGCTTTCAGAATTTTTTCCTTCATATTAACTTTAGTGAAATTGATTATGATGTGTCTGGGGGATGTCTTGTTCGGGTTGAGTTGTGCTGGAGTTCTGAAACTGTCTGCTGTCTGAATTTCAGAATCTCTTGGCATGGCTGGAAAATTCTCTGTCATAATCTCATGGAGAAGGGACTCTGTGCCTTACGAAGCCAATTCGTCACTCAGGGATCCCTATAAGACGAATATTGATTTTCTTCGAATTTTCCCAGAGCTCTCTGAGAGAGTGATCTGTTTTTGCCCTCCATTTCTCTTCCTCTTTGAGAGTTTGGGAGTGTTGGAAAACTTTGTCTTCAATGTCAGAAATCCTTTCTTCTGCTTGCTCCATTCTGTTACTGAGGGATTCTACTGTGTTTCTCAGATCTTTGAGGGATGCAACTTGTCTCAATGTGTCAAAATCTTTGGTCATTTGGTCTTTGAATTTGTTGAATTCTTGAGTTATCTTTTGGGTTACTGCTTGGAGTTCTAATTTGATATTATTTGCTATCCAGATTATGAATTCAATTTCTGGCATCTCAGCTATTTGTTTGTGCATGGGATCTTGTGCTGTGTCTGCCCCATTGATCCTTGGGGGAGCTGATCTACTCTGATTATTCATATTGCCAGAGTTTTTCTGTTGATTTCGCCTCATGATTGTCTTTCACCATTGGCTCTGGCTATCCTCAGAGTTGGGGAGGTTTCTCTCCAAGAGTAGACCCCAGTGGGGTCACTCTATTGTTGCTGTATCTTTGTAGGGAATGACTCTGTGTAGTTCCTCTGGGGCTGCTCCAGCTATGGAGTTCTGGTTGTGGAAGCAGCTCTGGTGTGTGACACACCTAGATTCAGCAACAGGGTGGGAGGTGGTGCGCACAGTTCTGAGAGTGCCTGGCGCCCAGTGACTTTGGCACAGAATGTCCAAGGCTCCAGCAATCTCTCGTCAGAAGAAGGGCTCTGCCCAGAGGCAGGGAGGGCTCCAGAGGGCACACGGCTACCAGAGTCCCTGGCCAGATGAGCTAACGTGGAGGCTTGGAGGACACAGGACGGAGGACACAGGGTTGTGCGGCTCCCGCAGTTCCTGGTCAGGGCATGTGGAGCCCAGGTGGGTGCGGGTCACGGGTCTGGGGTCGTGGCACAGCTCTTATGGAGGTCCTGGTGGGGCCAAACCCAGGAGTTTTAGGTTGCTATAAGCTGTGACATCACAGCACTCTACCCAGGGCAATAGCCTGACACTCCAGTGTGCCAGAACCGTCTCACTCTGCCCCTAAGAATTAAGGCTATAAGGCAGCTTAGTACCCGCTTTTAGGGTGCTCAGTCACTAAGTTACTAAGTCCCACCAGATCCTTGCTCTGGGACCCTGAGGGTGGAGCTTGCTGGGCCAGTTCTCTCACAATGGCTTCCTGCTCAGTGGCTCAGTCTGGGGCCCCAGACAATGCCCAAAGTTCTCCCCAAGGCAGCTCAACTGAGTGCCAAGTCCAAGAACTCCAAAACAGTTCACAGGTAAGGCCCTTCCAGTTTGCAGTCTCATTGCTGTTTGTACTTACAGTTGCCAGGGGGATTAGGTCAATGAAACACACGCAACTGCTTGCCAGTTTTCCACTGTTTATGTCCTCCTCTTGGGATTCAGAAGTCCCTTGCTGACTCCCTGTATCCGCAAAGGGATGATTATAGGCAGATCCCACCAGCCAGAGATGTCTGGAGTTTTATCTCCCCAGACTCACAGTCCCCAGTTGCAGGCAAGATGTTACTCAGCCGCCATCTTTAATCCATCTCAGAAAGGCCCGGATCCACATCTTGGTGTCCTTCTGGCTCCCTGTGCCTTTGCTCAAATTTGACATGGTGCTCGTCCTCTCCCCTGTGGCGGCTTCATGTCGCACTTGGAGGCACCAGTGTCACATTTAAGGCGGATGGACTGGCAGGTGAGAGGCGGCAGCCTGGCGGCCCGGGCAGGGTTCAGAGATGACCATCCCCTGGGCAGCGGCAGTGGCAGCTCGGGGGCTGACGGCTGGGACTTGGCTGAGGGGCTCACGCTGGCTTGGCTCCCTTTATCGCACTTCTCCTCGATGGCGGTGAGGGACAAACATCTCAATGCGCAGGCCTAATCATCTCCTCCTCCTCCTCCTCCTCCTCCTCCTCCTCCTCCTCCTCCTCCTCCCCTCTCATGCTAACTTTTATCAAGGACAAAATGCCCAGCATTAGGCCCAAGTTTTTCTTCTGTACTTACCTGATTTTTATCACATGCTGATGAAATTTCTTCTCATTCATCCATGCCTTGCTGTCTGATCTGCTGTGAGTATTGTCTAGAAATGCTCTGCTTTGACCTCTCCTGGGAGGTGGAGAGGAAGTCATGGTAAACAGAATGTGTGAACAGCATTTTCCCTTTGAGTCTTGGCCAAACATCTGTAAAACCTGGCTAGCACATGTCTCAACTGTGCCATGCCCACTGTTTCCCAGCATTACTCATCATCTTACTCAATGATTTCCCTATAAATGCTCAGGGAAGCTAAAGCCAGGAAACAACCCAGAGGCTCTTAAGTCTCCCTCTCTTCTTTTCCTGATCCTTCCTCTAACATCACCCTTTCCTATACTCCTAGATTGGTGCTGGCTGCTCACCTTTACACAACTGTCATGTATTGTTTAGGGATGCATACACAGGTGGAAAACTACAAAGGAGAAAATGGGAATGATTAACACAAAAGTCACCACTCTGGTTATCACTAGGGATAGAGAAAAGAATACAATCGGGGAGGAGTAAACAGAGGCTCCTAATGGACTATTTGTGTTTTATATCTTAAACTCGGTGAATGATTGTTTACCTCATTATTACACTTAAAACAAGCAACCGATTTTATTAACCACCCTTATATGTGTGGTTCAGAGGAGGGGTCTAGAGCACCAAGAAAAAGTTGGGCCTGATTTTTGTTTGTATTAAGATGCATTTCATAACAAGCCATTAAAAAAATCAGGTGCTGTTACACAATAAAAGGAGAATGAATGGGGGACAAGCAGAAATAAGAGATATTTATCCAGAATCTGGAAAATTAAAATTACTTGCAAAGAGAAAGGATGGGAGGGGGGGAACATTTGCATCTAGCTGTTTGCAAAGAATAGAGACCTGCTTAATTTAACTCAAGAAAAATGTGGGGATTGTTTGAGCCTCCACATGGAATGAACTGGAATGATAAAACTTAGGCAGCTTTTCACTCTCCTTATAGGGACCTCTGTGTGTCAGTCTGCTCCATTCCCTATTGGCTGTATAAATGCTCCTTGACTTTTTCTGATGGGTTAAGTAGAAAACACTGTTAGATCAAAAATTTAATATATGAAGCATCACAGCTTAGCCTGGCCTACCTTAAATATTCTCAGAACACTTAAATTAGCCTAGAGTTGGGCAAAATCATCTATCACAAAGCCCATTTTATAACAAAGTGTTGAGTATCTCATGTAATTTATTGAATACTGTTCTGAAAGTCAAAACCAGACTGAATGGGCACATAAAATACAGTTTCTACTGAAGGCGTATTGCTTCTGTACCATCATAAAGTTGAAAAGTATGAAGTCAAATCATTATGTATGTGTAACAAATTTCAAAAATGTATTGGCTTAAAACATCAAGTACCATGTATTTATTGACTCATGCTGCTGTAATTTGGGAAGGGATTGGCAGAAATAGCTTGACTCTGCTATTTCTCCACATATGTTGGCTGGACCAGCTTTGACTGGGACTGGAGAATCTGTGTGTCTTCACTCATATGTGTGGTTCAGAGGAGGGGTCTAGAGCAGCAAGAGACTGGCCAGTCTAGTCTCCTCAGCAGGGTTATGAGTCTTCTTGATATGGTGGTTCAGGGCTCCAAGAGAAGGAAAATGGACAATGTCAAGTTTCCCACTGGTCAAGAACTGGCACTGTGTCACTTCTGCTGCACTATATTGGTCAAAGCCAGTCACAGATGGGAGAAGTGGCATGTGCTTATAGAGATGGGACATATTCTTGGCAGCTATTTTTTCCAAAAATTAGTCATATTTTTTCTTCCACTTCATAATTTTGGTTTGCATATAATTTTACTTTGTTGTTGCCCAATTCCATACATGTTTTCTGTCACTTTCAACTTCACTGCTAACTAGCAAATTCTTTTTGAGTTTTTAGTTTCAAATTCCTAAGAACTGGTTAGCTCAGTTCATATTTTCACCTTATGTTATCATATTTTTTCTTGTTTTTATTTTGTTTTTTCCCCATCTTGTTTTCTTTCTTTTTTAATTTCAGATTAATGTGAGGGTATAAACAATTAGATTATAATGTTTGCATTTGTTAGGTATAGTCCTTATTATGGTTGTGTCCTACATCCAAGAGGTGTGCCTTATACCCTTACATTATGCCCATTAAGTGGGAGAAAACCAATCCTCCTCCCTCCTGCCCCCTCCTTGAATTGAATTGAATTAGATCATCTACTGGCTTCATATTAGTACTGAGTACATTGGATACTTGCTTTTCCATTCTTGTATGATACTTTATTAAAGAAGAATGTGTTTCAACTTCATCCAGGTTAATACAATCCTTAAGGATAGTTGCAAGAATAGTAGAGTGAATGATTATAAACTCTTCTCTTAGATTAATTTTAACATTTGGCACATTTGTTTGATTGCACATATTCTCTCTATGCAAATGTATGTGTATGGAGTTAGTTGGAGATATGAGATTTTTATCTCCAAATACTTTAGCATATATCTCCTGAGAAGCAGGGTATTCTTTTACATAACCACAGCCAAATTATTACACTCAGGAAATTTAACATTTACATACAACTATAAATTAGGTACTACCCATATTCATACTTCCAGAAATGCCCCATAATGTCCTTTATGTATGATGCTTTTTTGATCTAGTATTCAATCTAGGAACACACATCCAAATTAGTTATCATTCCTATCTGATGTCCTTTAATTTAGATAAGTTCTCTTGTGTGTTTTTGTCTTCAAGGACATTAACATTTTGGAGAATCTAGGCCAGTTGTTTTGTACAATATCATTCAATTTGGATTTGCCTAACTCTTTCCTCATGATTATATTCAGCTTAAACATTTTTGGCAAGGACACTACATAGGTGATGGTGTGTGGATAGTCAGTTGATTATCTGGTCTCAGACAATTGCTGGCCAATTGCCTATTTGTGTTCACTCCCATCCCCCTTGTCCTGCCTCCCATCATTTCCCAGGTTCCTTTCCCCAGAGCCTCTGGGTAAGTTTGGCCAAGGAAAGACAATGGTAGATAGGAGAAAATAAAAGGCTAGGCTATTTCCCCCTACTTCTCTGCTTTCTATAAGGTCCTTCCCCGTGGCTCCTTCTCTTCTGTGTCTCCAGTTCCTCCCAAACAGACCTTCCCTTTGTGGGTCCAGCTGTCACAGTGAAATTCCCTCTACTTGGTTCTGTCTCTTTCTGGTTGGCCACACCTTCTATACTCTGACAACCCTCTTCTGTTATCCCTTCAGCCCAGGTGGCAGTTGCTTCTGGTTGTTGCTAACCTCTCCGTGGCTTCCCCAGTCTGTGTTTGGATCCTCAGCTTTTCTATTTCCTGTGTAAACAATTTCCTTATTAAATTTCCTCTGCGTTTGGTTTGAAAAACGTAGGGTGGTATCTGTTTTCCTGACTAAGTCATAACTACTAAAGGTGGGGTGTTCATTACGGGTGTAATCTTCCTGACCTGCAGAGTAGGGTCACATGGTACAAAATGGGCAGCATTAGCAGCCAGAGTTAGAAGAAATTCCTTTAGAGGGAGGAATAAGCACTGAGGGCCTCCTCCCTGGTTACACGGAAAGGAAACATGCAAAAGGGCAACTTATCTCAGGGTGGTAGAATCTTGGATGATTTTTATATTATTTTTCTTCATTTTTGTCTATCCAAATTACCTAAATTTCTAGGAAGCCATATTCAGTAAACAAATGAAGGAGAATGGTGTACATGTTGTGTACTATAAAAAATATCAGAGAGTCCATATAACAGGCTAGCGTCTGTTAAAAGAAAAACTACACATTTAAAGACCTTCAATGGTTTTGTGATTCTATAATAGAATCTGGCAACACCTCATTCTACAAAATAGGGTGGGTATTTTGGTGAGTTGAGGAGAGGAGGTTGGTTTTATAGACATAAATAGGCTGAGGAAAGCAGAAACAGAAAATAAAAAGTACATTGGTTGCTTCAAAGTCACTTTTCCTTGTAAAGGTTAAAACAAAAGGGACTTCCTTATTGTGGCAGCTAAAACTGGCTTGTTTGGGGATTTGGCTGTTAATCTTTCATTCTCCTGACTTCTTTGAAGGTCAGATAAACAACTTGGTTTCAGTTTGGTGATGTGGAACTTTAGCATGAGTGACTCCATTTTGGTTGGGTCTGTTGGGCCTAGCATAGAAAGACGCTCAGTCCAAACCAATAGCCTCCTATAAATTTTCCTTAACACCCACATTTTGGCCCCAAGTCTTTTAAATAGAAAAAACAAGAAGGCCATTTAATATAAGAAGGTATAAAAGAGTAATAAGAGATTTCTCTATATAAAATGTTTACGTGTGTATGTATATATATATATATATATATATATGTATATATGTATGTATATATATATATGTGTATATATATATATGTATATATATATAGATATATATTTTTTTTTTTTTGAGACAGAGTCTTACTATGTCCCCTTTGGTAGAGTGCTGTGGCACACAGCTCACTGCAACCTCAAACTCTTGGGTTTAAGGGATTCTCTTGCCTCAGCCTCCCAAGTAGCTGGGTCTACAGGCGCCCACCACAATGCCAAGCTATTTTTTTGTTGTAGTTGTCATTGTTGTTTGGCAGCCCCTGGCTGGTTTTGAACCTGCAAGCCCCAGTGCATGTGGCTAGTGCCCTAGCCACTGGGCAACAGGCGCTGAGCCATTTATATATTTTTTGATGTTTGATATAGTTTTTAATATAATTTAACAATGTAAAAGATCTCATTAAGAAAGGAATCATACAAAAGGAAATGGCTCAGTTGTTGAGATTTTCACATGATTGCTCTGGCTTACGAATGGACAGGGCTCCAGTGATCATGAGAAAACCACACTGGTTCTTATGAAGATGTCTACATTTAACAGGTGACTGGTAAGTGTGATTGTTTATAGTAATTGAAGGCATTCAATTGACTACTGATTATGTAATTTCAGTGCTTAATTGCTTAATCAAATACTCTTAGAAGTTTGAGAGAGTGTATTAGAAAACGAAGGATTTGAAGGGGTATTAAAATAGCGGAGGCAAGAGTTCAGAGAAAATGAGTTAAAAAGGCTAAGAAATACTGGTGGAAAGATAAAATAGGAAGCAAGGCTAAAATAAGCTGCAATGATGGAGATGGACAGAAATCACTGGAGATAAAATGAGCTGTTGGAAATGAGAAGAGCATAAAAAAAAATAGAGTTAATCAGTGAGTACTGGATTTGAATACTTGACAGTTTTCACAGAAGAGCCTGACACAGGAAATATGTACAGCAAGTGAACATGTGTGTAAACCTGCTTCTGCTCTAAATATAATCCAATACCGTCTGGTACAAAGTGTTCCAGTGTCAAAAGAAGGGTTTCCTAGGTGTCTAACTGTTTCAATGACTTCCATCAGCAAGTCATAGCTAACAATGGACTTTTGACTTTGACTTCTGCTGTGATTTTAATGTCTCCTCCAAAACTCATGTTGAAATGTAATTTCCATTATGACCATATTAAGAGGTGAGACTTTTAAGAAGTTCTTAGATCACGAGGGCAAAACCCTCAAGGACAGATTAGTGCCGTTATCATGGGAGTGGGTTAGTTACTGTAAGAGTTTGGCCTCCTTTTTCTCTGTTTTGTGAGCTGCTTGCCCTTCTGCCATGGGGGTGATGCAGCACAAAGGCACTTGCAGGTGCTGGCGCTATATTCTTGGATTTTCCAACATCCAGAACCACGAGACAAACAAAATTCTAGTCTTTATAAATTACCTACTCTGTGGTAGTTTGTTATAGCAGCAGAAAATGGGCTAAGACATTTGTCAAATTTTTAGGACAGTGCTACTCCTATATTTAGTCAGGGTCTAATTTTAGCTCTCTGAAGAGTTTATTAGTTGAGTTCACTAAGTACTATATGTGGGAAGCATAAAGTTGTTAATTCTGTCTGAAATGAATCATATTAATAGATAAATGCGTTGACATTTTATTATGAAATGGAAGGAGAGATGATTATGACCATCCAGTGTTGTATATTTGATACTATTTCTTTGGAACATTGAAGAAAGCACCAAGTCAGAGTTAAACCTGTTTCTGTATCACCTATACTGAGAAAAGAATCTAGGTCAAAGTAGCATTTCTGACTCTGAGAACCTCTTCCTTTGGGACTTTCCATTGAGAATCTCAGAGAACATGATCCGGACTATACGATACTTGCCTCCTCATAGGCTGCAAAGTTTTGAAAGGTGCCAGTATGGATTTTGGTGGAAATCTCTTGATTAGGTATTTCTTTATTTTCTCCCAACTTTCATCCTGGGTAAATGTCTCATTAGAGCAATATCTTATAATTCACAGAGGTATAAGGACACCCTCTTGACATCTCAGGAACATTTTAGAAAACAGGTGTGGGAGGAGGAAACTTGGGCTTGTGATGCCTTCTTGGTGCTGTGTACCTAACACTACCGACCTGATACAAAATTCAACTCCTAGATTGCATGTTTAAAAACTCATCTTTATGAACTATGTGACTCAGGTTTTTTTTCTTTTAAGTTTTTCTTCTGTTTAAAGAAATTCTAGGTCATGATTACCTTGCCCAGTTCCAGAGACACTACAACATGACCATCGTTAGATTTTTAGTTGTAGGTAATAAATAGAAGAGTGATTGACATATTCTGAGCATGGTAGCTGGTGTTCCTGAAGATAGCTGGGACAACTATCATTTCTGGAAATATCTAAGGCTTTGAGGTATCAAACAGGCATCTGAATGGAAGATGCATCTGAACTGTGGTCAGTGGATGGTTGGGATTCGTTTGAAAGCTACTCATTTGTAGTTGTATCAAAAATACAACAGCAGTTTATGACCATAATCTGATTGAGAGTAATCATGTACATAGTCAGTACTCCAAACTACTTTTCCATTCAGAGCATTTAAATTAAGTTAGTTATATAAAAGCAAATGTATTTTTAGGGCAGTGCTGCTCCTTCAGCAGGGAACCACTGCCAGGTGCCCTCATTATTGTGCATCTCAGTTGCTTTCAATTATGCTCAAAAAGCATAAATCCCAAAGAATCTATTTTTTTCTTATGCTCATTCAGTTTAACTTCCTCTCCTGGTTTATCTAAACAGAAACACTAATTCATTTTAGGAAAGTTAAAGTTAAAGCTAAAGCTCGATAAGTTAGCTTTCCTTATATTATTTCTGAAGACAAAAAAAATCTAGTTTAGTTTTTATTTCTAAGACTTGAGATCAGAAATGTTCTCACTTATTTTATAATTATTGCTAACAAGGAATTTTTTCTTAAAAATTATATTATCCAGGCTCGGCGCCTGTGGCTCAAGTGGTTAAGGCACCAGCCACATATACCTGAGCTGGCAGGTTCGAATCCAGCCTGGGCCTGCCAAACAACAATGATGGCTGCAACCAAAATATAGCCAGGCATTGTGGTGGGTGACTGTGGTCCCAGCTACTTGGGAGGTGCAGGCAGGAGTATTGCTTGAGTCCCGGAGTTGGAGGTTACTGTGAGCTGTGATGCCACGGTCTTAAAAAAAAAAAAAAAAAAAATCCATTTCCAGAGTATACATTGTAGTAAAAGGTGAAAGATTTATATGATCTGAAGAGAAACAAGAGTTCAGAGTATATATTTTATAAGTTAATATGTTTTATTTTTTAGAGTGATTTTAGGTTAACAGAAAAATTGAGCAGAAAGTAGGAATCTATTTTTTGAACAGAAACTCTTGGGAGCTCATGAAATTCCAGGACCCGTTGTCCTGTTCCAATGAAGCTGTGAGTATACCAATATAAAATGAGTACTCATCAAATCCATGAGTGATATATTTTGCTTTAAATCACATGGCTCACAGATTTTGTATACATTCGGCCTTCTGTATCTGCCATCTTTGACTCTGCCATTTTCATACCTTAGTTGCCATTATCCTCAATAAAGTATCCTCCCCAAATGTCCATATTACTTTTGGCATTTTAAAAAACAAATCTCGGAACTGCTCCCACACACTGGGTGGTGTAAATCAAAATTACACAACTGGTGCTGTTCAAAATCATCAGAATCTCTAGCCCTTTGGATTTTATTGATTGAGCGAATGATTGGCTTGACAACCATCCTCAGGGCCTGACCAAAGGATTTGATCCTTCACAAATTCACAAGCAGAATTTCCTTTACTATTAAGTTTCCCTAAAATGGTTTGAGAGAAATTCTATTTGTTGCTTTCAGGAAAGTATCTCAGATGGGCTCCAGTATGTGGGGTTTCCCTAGTCTTTCCTGTGCTATTTCAGGAGACTGGTCCTGGGTGGCTGTGTTGCCCTTGAAGGTAAGCTGACCCAACA
Source organism: Loris lydekkerianus (assembly GCA_963574355.1). Taxonomy (NCBI): domain Eukaryota; kingdom Metazoa; phylum Chordata; class Mammalia; order Primates; family Lorisidae; genus Loris; species Loris lydekkerianus. The sequence goes on along the minus strand of CAUYPK010107269.1, from coordinate 1,901 downwards.
ACCTTCTGACTTGAGGCCAGGAGGCTATTATCTAACCTTAGGTCTGAAAGGAAAAATATCTCACCATCGTTTCCAGGCCTGGGGAAGGTATCCCTTACACTTATAGATTCTACGGTAAAGGTTCTTAACATAGTGTCCAAACACCCTCTTGTTCATGGTTGAATTTTAGTGGGTCCATGAATCCTTTAAAACTTCATACAAACTTCATGTTAATGTGGATTTTTTTTTTGTTTTTGTTTTTTCTGGAGAAAAAGCTAATTCATCAGATTCTTCAGGAATTGAAGAATCCATCAGATTCTAAAAAATTAAGAGCCATTGGTCTGTCCTATCTATCATCTTAATTCAACTTCTTGATATGTACAATGTCTTGTTTTTTTCTAACTAGTAGAGTGTGAATTGGTTTTATCAAATCCCTAGCAGTCTTACTCTTTTTCTCTCTCGCTCTTGTTCTTTTTTAAAAAATCAATTTTTAATTGAAAAAATTTATATTTATGATGTACAACACGATGTTTTAAAATACATATACAGTATGGAATGACTAAATTAAGGTAATTAACATATGTATTAACTCACATATTCTTTATGGCAAGAACATTTAAAATCTACGCTTAGTGATTTCAACTATACAATACATTATAATTAACTATAGTCACATGTTGTGCAATTGATCTGTTGAACTTATTCCTCCTGTCTAACTGAAATTTTGTAACCTTTGACCAACATACCCCACCCCCTCTCTGCTTCTATAATTTCCACTTTTTTAGATTCCTCATGTAAGTGAGATACCATGTGGTATTTGTCTTTCTGTGCCTGGCTTATTTCACTTAACATTGTCCTACAGGTTCATCTAGGTTGTCACAGATGACAAGACTTCCCTCTTTTTAAAGGCTGAAAGGTATTTCATGTGTATACATATTGCATTTTCTTTATCCTTTCATCCATCAGTATAGACTTGGGTTGATTCCATGTCACGGCAATTGTGAATGATGCTTTGATGAACTTGAAATGCAGATATCTTTTCAACATATCGATTTCATTTCTTTTGGATATACACCCAGTTGTGGGATTGCTGGATCATATGGTACTTTTATTTTTAACTTTTTGAGGATCCTCCATACTGTTTTCCATAATGGCTGTACTAATTTACATTCCCACCAAGAGTGTACAAGAGTTCTTTCTTCTCTATACTTGTCTTTCACTTTTTTGGTAATAGCCATTCTAATAGGTACAAGGTGATATCTCATTGTGGTTTTAATCTGCATTTCCCTGATGATTAGTGATGTTGAGCACTTATGCATGTAACTGTTGACCATTTCTATGTTTTTTTTTTTTTTTTTTTGCAGTTTTTGGCAGGGGCTGGGTTTGAACCCGCCACCTCCAGCATATGGGGTCAGCGCCCTACTCCTTTGAGCCACAGGCGCCGCCCTGTTTGTTTTCTTTTGAGAATGTCTGTTCAGGGCCTTTCCCCATTTTTAAACCAAATTATTTGTTTTCTTGAGTTGAGTTGCTTAAATACTTTGGATATTAACTCCTCATCAGATGTATGATTTGCAAATGTTTTTTCCCCATTTTGTAGGTTGTCTCTTCGCTCTGTTGATTGTTTCCTTCGCTGTACAGAAGCTTTTTATTTTGATGTGATCACATCTGTTGATTTTGTTGCCTATGCTTTTGGGGGCTCTTGTTTTTCTTGACTGTGTATTTTTATAGTTGGACAGCAAGTTTCCCGGGAACTCCTTTAAATATTGTTTTTTATTTTATTATTTTTTTTTATTAAATCATAGCTATGCACATTGGTATGATCATGGGGCATCATACACTAGTTTCACAGACCGGTTGACACGTTTATATCACACTGGTAAACATAGACTTCGAGGCAATTTCACAGTTATTGTGTTGAGACA
>CAUYPK010107268.1:0-22579 GCA_963574355.1 Loris lydekkerianus | reverse complement strand
ACTACCATCTTTTCAAGCACTTTGATAACTTTCTCACCGGTAGAACCTTTGCCAATCAGGACCTAGCAAAAACAGCCTTCGTTGACTTCATCGAATCCCGAGCACCCAATTTTTATGCCGACGGAATTAATCGACTTGTGTTACATTGGCAAAAGTGCACTGATTCAAATGGCGCTTATTTCGATTAAATTGAATAACTATTCACTGAGATATTGCAGTTTAAAGTAGACTCATAAAAACTGACAAAACTTTTGAAATGACCTAATAAAAGGGCCTTACTGAGTTAATGTTCAGCATTACAGATGAAATTAGACTGAAATGTAGGCACATAATTATGCAGTTTAAGAATACTGAGACAGAGAGGATCCTACAGACTTGCAGAAACAAAAGTAAGTCAGAGAATCTGAATTAGAATGACTTGGCTCACTGCCCACAGCATAGTGGTTATGGTGCCAGCCACATACACCAAGGGTAGTGGGTTCAAACCCAGCTCAAGCCAGCTAAACAACTGCAACAACAAAAAAATAGCTGGGCATTGTAGCAGGTGCCTGTAGTCCCAACTACTTTGTAGGTTTAGGCAAGAGAATCGCTTAAGCCCAAGAATTTGAGGTTGCTGTGAGCTGTGACACTACGGCACTCTACCAAGGGTGACATAGTGAGACTCTGTCTCCAAAAAAAAAAAAAAATTGAACTAGAATGACATCAGACTACTGAACAGCAACTCTAGAAACAAGCTAATAGATAACTACCTCTAAAATTATGAAAAAATTTTCCTTTTTTTTTTTTTTTGAGACAGAATCTTACTTTGTTACCCTTGGTAAAGTGCCATGGCGTTATACCTCCCAGCAACCTCAGATTCTTGGGCTCAAGGGATTCTCTTGCCTCAGCCTCCCGAGTAGCTGGGACTACAGGAGCCTGCCACAATGCCCAGCTATTTTTAAAGACAGGGATCTTGCTCTGGCTCACGCTGGTCTGGAACTGTAAGCTCAGGCAATCCACCCACCTCGGCCTCCCAGAGTGGTAGGATTATAGGTGTGAGCCACCACTCCCAGCCCTGTAATTTTTGTCGATTAAAAAGTCATTACAAGACAAAAAAAAAAAAATAGCAAAAGCCAATAATTAGGCAGTTCATAGAATTGAAAATGTCAATGGTCAATAAACAGAAGAAAATAATTTCTCAGCCTTAGTAATACTCAAGAAATGTGCATGAAAACAGTAAGATTATTTTTTCACTATCAGTGAATATGTTTATGACAAAACTCGCTTAAAGTTTATACATCAATATTTTTGAAAATTATCCAAATAATTCCAACATCTAGTCAGGCTTTAGAATTTCTACTAATCAGAAATGAAGGCCTGGCCCAGACTCGGTGGCTCAAACCTATAATCTCAACACTCTGGGAGTTTAAGACCAGCCTAAGCAAGTCCCCATCTCTATTAAAAATAGAAAAATTAGCTGGGGGTCCTGAGAGTTGCCTGTAGTCCCAGATACTTAGGAAGATCGCTTGAACCCAGATGTTTGGGGTTGCTGTGAGTGAGGCTGACTCACAACACCTAGACACCATGGTGAGACTGTGTTTAAGAAAAGAAAAAAAAAAATGCCTGATTTGAAGTAAATGTACATTTGGGTAAAAAAATAGTGATGATATGCTGTGTTGGACTGTGTTCAGTGCAAATAAAAACACTTATATTTTTTGAGGACAGTTTAATAATAGCTATACTGTCCCAGAATTTCATTTCTGGGAATCCATTATAGAAACACATATTTCTGTGTAGAAGTGTGCCTCCTGGGAAGTACTTCTAATCCCTGTAACCATGGATTTAAAAAAAAAAGAAAAAAGGCTCAGTGCTTGTGGCTCAAGTGGCTAAAGCGCCAGCCACATACACCTGAGCTAGAGGGTCTGCAACCAAAAAGTAGATGGGCGTTGCAGAGGCAGGAGAATCACTTGAGCCCAGGAGTTGGAGATTGCTGTGAGCTGTGATGTATGGCACTCTATTCAGGGTGACAGCGTGAAGCTCTGTCTCAAAAAAAAAAAGGGGGGGGGGGTTATGTATTGCCAGAGAACAATGGGCTTACCATAAAGCAATCTGGAGAGACTGAAGACACTCCATTACTGGCACACATAGTTGTCCACAGTATATCAAGAGAAAAAAAAAAAGATTCTTCAAGCTATCCATATATTACGATCTTATCTTTTCTTTGAGGTATGTAATTTAGTATCTTACTAGAGTATAAATTGTGAGGAATAAACAACAAACTGTTAACTCTCAGTGATGGAATTATGAGGAGACTTTTACTACATAATTTTATAGTTTTATAATTTTTGAGCTTTTTATAACCAGATCAGAAAAGAATAGTTTTTAAAAAGAATATAAACAATCAGAAAAAGTAACAGCATTGAGGAGTACCGATAACTATCAGGCTGAGGTTGACATGATTGCAGAAAACCAAATTTTATCATTTCTGAGGTCCATGCTCTACAATTTTGTGGTTTATTGGACTGTTACATGAGTCCTTTTGCAAAAACTATTTTAACTACACTAGAACATGGAAAATGCTGGTATTATGTTTTCTCCTACCCCTTTTATTATTGCAGACATGGTTATATCCTGCAACTTGGCTCTGACAACACTCTGTGGGAGTGTGGTATTGCTCACCAGAAGGACATAAGCAGAGCGATCATTACCCATGCCACAAGATCATTTGCCTGTGAGGATTTAGACTCCAGCACATTTCCTTCAAATGCCATTTGTCTTAAGTTACCTTTTCAGTAGTTTCCCCCTTGTGGTCTAGGGTACCAGTGAGTTAGTTTTTCTTTTAAGGGTGCAATTACTTAGCATATGACAACTTTGTACATGTTAATAACCAGATAAAGCTAAATTTCAGAAATTTTAAGTAGGCCCATACTCAGAAACAGGAATCTTAGCTTGCTGGAGACCTGTTCTAGAACAACTACCTTCCTTAGGCCAAAGTTCAAATATCTTTTAAACTAATTCACATTGAAGTGTAACAGTTGCTTCATTTGCACAGTTAAAAATTTCTGTTTTCTATATCTAATATTGACAGATTGGATGATTTTTACCAACCTTCCCATCAAGGTAACTTAAAAGCTAGATTACATATAAAAACATCTTAAAATTACATCAATGAAGTGAGAAGATAGGGAGTAATCAGTACAGATTTGAGAAATTACTGTGAGCAGACTTTTGCCCTGGGAATGATTTACAGAAATATTAAGGGATAAAAATTATCAATGAAAAAAAAAACAAATATATAGAAGACAATAACAACAATGCTAAAAGTAGAGGGGTCTTCCCCCTTTTTTCTTTCAATCCATCACATCAGATACTTACCATTTACTCTTCTTGTCTACCTGAGATATTGTACCCTTTGACCAATATATCCCTATTCCCTCCTCCAGCCTCAGTCCTCAGTATTCTGCTTCCTGCTTCTGAGTTAAATTTTTTTTTTTTTAGATTACACATATAAGTGAGATCATACAGTATTTGTCTTTCTGTGCCTGCCTTATTTTAGTGAGCATAATGTCCTCCAGGTTTATCCTTCTTTTACGGCTGAATAGTATTCCATTGTATATGTATACCAAATTTTCTTTATCCATGCATTCAATGATGGACACTTAGGTTGTTTTCATATCTTGGCTCTTGTGAAAATGCTACAGGTATCCCTTTGATTTATTGATTTCCTTTTGGAAAATACCCAGTAATGGGATTGCTGAATCATATATGTTAGTTCTATGTAGTTTTTCTGAGAAATCTCCGTGCAGTTTTCCATAATGGGTGTCTTTATTTACATTCCCACGAAGAGTGTCCAAGAATTCCCTTTTCACATCCTCACCAACACTTGTTTTTGTTTTGTTTGTTTGTTTGTTTGTGACAGAATTTCACTGTGTTGCCCTGGGTAGAGTGCTGTGGCGTCACAGCCCACAACAACCTCCAACTTTTGGGCTTAAACCATTCTCTTGCCTCAGCCTCCCAAGTAGCTGGGACTACAGGTGCCTGCCACAACACCTGGCTATTTTTTGTTGCAGTTGTCATTGTTGTTTAGCTATCCTGGGACTGGTTCAAACCCAACTTTGGTGTATGTGGCTGGCACCATAACCACTGTGCTATGGGCGTAGAGCCTATTTTTTGTGTTTTTTATAATACCCATTCTAAGAGGTATGAAGTGGTATCTTATTGTGGCTTTACTATGCATTTTTCTGATGATTAGTGATGTGTAGAGCATTTTTCATGTATATATTAGCCATTTATAAGTCTTCTTTTGAGAAATGCCTTTTCAGGTTGTTGCTCATTTTTTAATTGGATTATTTCCTTGCTGTTGAGTTATTTATACATTGTGGATATTAATCCTTATCAGGTGTATATTTTTGTCCCATCCTATAGGTTATCTGTTCACTCTGTTGCTTTTTTCCTTTGCTGTGCATAAGCTTTTTAGTTTGATGTAGTCCTGTTTGTCTATTTTTGACTATGGTTTTGGAGTCATTGCACAGACCAATGCCATGGAGCTTTTCCCCTATATTTTCTCCTAACAGTTCCATAATTTTGGGTCTTACATTTAATTGTTTAATCCATTTTGAGTTGATTTTTGTTTATGGTGTGAGATAAGTCTAATTTAATTTTACATGTAGATGTCCAGTTTTCCCACCACTATTGAAAAAACTACCCTTTCCCCATTAGCTGATCTTGGCAGCTTTGTCAAAAACTAGTTGGCTATAAATGTATAAATTTATTTTTGGGCTCTCTATTCTGTTTCATTGGTCTGTCTGTCCATTTTACTGCCAGTACCATGTTGTTTTGGTTGCTATACCTTTGTAGTACATTTCGACATCAGGTAGTGTGATGCTTTTGGCTTTACTTTTTTTTGAACAAGATTGCCTTAGCTAGTCAAGGTCTTTCCTGGTTCAATTGCCTGACAAATTTAAGATTTTTTTCTATTTCTGTTAAGAATGTTACTGAGGACTGGGTGAGGTGGCCCACGCCTATAATCCTAGCACTCTGGGAGGCCAAGGTGAGTGGATCCCTTGAGTGCAGGAGTTTGAGACCAGCCTGAGCAAAAGCAAGACCCCATCTCTACAAAAAATGAGCCAAGCATGGTAGCATGTGCCTGTAGTCCCAGCTACTCAGGACACTGAGCCAGCAGGATCACTTGAGCTGAGGAGTTTGAGGTTGCAGTGAGATACGATGATGCCACTATGCTCTAGCTGGAAAGTGAGACTCTATCTCAAAAAAAAGGGGGGGGGGGGTTGGGCATGGTGGCTCACGCCTGTAATCCTAGCATTCTGGGAGGCCAAGGCAGGTGGATTGTCTGAACTCACGGGTTCACGAAACTAGCAAGGCTTTGTGGGTGGGTGTCTATGGTCCCAGCTAATCGGGAGGATGAGGCAAGAGAATTGCTTAACCCTAAGAGTTTGAGGTTGCTGTGAACTATGACGCCATAGCACTCTACTGAGGGCAACAAAGACTGTCACACACACAAAAAAAGGTTCATTGAAATTTTGATAAGGACAGCATTAAATCTGTATGTTGTTATGAGTAGTGTGAGCACTTTAATAATAATATAATAACCCTTCTAATCTAATAAGGGATACCTTTCCATTTGTTGGTGCCTTCTTCAATTTCTTTCATCAGTGTTTTACTTGTTTCATTGTAGAGATTTTTCACTCTTTTATATATTCCTAAGATTTTTTGTGTGTTTGGTTGTTTTTTGTTCTTGTTTTTGTTTTTTATAGCTGTTGTTAATGGCTGACTTTCTTGCTGTCTTTTTTAGATAGTTCGCTATTAATATTTAGAAATGCTACTAATTTTTTTAAGTTCATTTTATATCTTGTAACTTTACTCAATTTGTTTATCAGCTCTAACAGTTTGTACTGGCATCTTTAGGATTTTCTATATATTAAGATATGTCATCTGTAAAAAGGGAAAATTTAACTTTATTCTTTCCAATTTTGATACCTTTTATTTCTTTATCTGGCCTAATTACTCTGGCTGAGATTTCCAGTACTTTGATGAATAGAAAGGGTGAGAGTGGGTATCCTTGTCTTATTCTTAATCTTAGCTTTTCACCATTGAGTATGATGTAAATTGTGGGCTTGTCATAAATGACCTTTATTATATTTAGGAATATTCTTTCTATAGTTAATTTATTGAGGATTTTTATCTTTAAAGGATGTTGAATTTTGTCAAATGCTTTCATATGTATATACTTTCATATGTATATATATATATACTTTTTTTTTTTTTTTCCTAAAGATTCAGAGTCTAACTCTTGTCGCCCTCGGGCTGGGACCGCAGGCGCCTGCCACAACACCCGGCTATTTTTTTGTTGCAGTTTGGTCAGGGCTGGGTTTGAACCCTCCACCCTCTGTATAAGGGGCTGGCGCTGAGCCACAGGCGCCACCCCCAAATGCTTTTTTTTTGCATCCCAAAAATTTGTTTTTTCAAGAGCAAGACTAATAAAAACTGTAACAAGCCTGATGTATAAAAAAGAGAAGACAGATCATCAGTAGAAAAATTATGATGACTGGGCAGTGCCTGTGGCTCAAAGGGATAGGGCACCGGCCCCATATGCCGGAGGTGGCAGGTTCAAACCCAGCCCTGGCCAAAAACTGCAAAAAAAAAAGAGAGAGAGACAGAGGTTTTAGGGCAGTGCCTGTGGCTCAAAGGAGTAGGGCACTGGCCCCATATGCTGGAGGTGGCGGGTTCAAACCCAACCCCGGCCAAAAACTGCAAAAAAAAAAAAAAAAGACAGAAAAAGAAAAATTATGATGACCACAGATTCTTTTTTTTTTTTTTTTTTTTTTTGAGATAGAGTATCATTTTGTTATCCTCATTAGAGTACTGTGGCATCATAACTCACAGCAACCTCAAACTCCTAGGCTTAAGCAATTCTCTTGCCTCAGCTTCCCAAGTAGCTGGGACTACAGGTGCCTGCCACAGCACCCGGCTATTTTTTTGTGTGTGTAGCAGGCCTGGGCCAGGTTCAAACCCGTCAGCCCCAGAGCACGTGGACAGCACCCTAATAACTGAGCTCAGTGGTGAAATAAATATTAAAATTGTTCCTTTCCTGGGAACAAGACAACAAGGCCTATAAAGGTCCTGACCAGAGCAATAAAGCAAAAAGAGGAAGAAGAGGCTGGGCATGGTGGCTCATGCCTGTAATCCCAGCACTCTGGGAGGCCAAGGCAATTGTATTCCCTGAGCTCAGGGATTCAAGACCAGTCTGAGAAAGAGTAAGACCCCGTCTCTAAAAAACAGCCAGGTGCTGTGGCAGGCGCCTGTGGTCCTAACTACTGAGGAGGCTGAGGCAAGAGGGTTGCTTGAGCCCAAGAGTTTGAGGTTGCTTGAGCCATGACACCATGGCACTCTATCAGGGGCAAGAAAGTGATATTCTGTCTCAAAAAAATAAAGAAAGAAAGAAGAGGAAGAAGAAGGATAGAAGGAAATAAAAGAAGTAAAGGAAGGAAAAAACTATTCCCTGATCATATGATTATATAATAGAAAATCTGAAAGAATATTCAGATAAATTAATAAAAGTCATTCTTAGTGTTTTCAAGATACACAATTAATACATAAAAATGAATTGCATCTTTAGGCTTCCCAAAGAGGCCCAGAATGCTATATATGTCACTAGGAAGGCTCATGGTTCTCCCTTGTTCTTGTGTGATCTACTATGCTGATGGTTCTACTTTAGAGAGTCTTTTACTGCTTTGACATCACAGTCTCTTGCTGGAAAGACACTCTACTCAAAATTCTGAAGAGTTCCACTTCGAAGAGTGGAACTCAGATAGTAAGCTAATGTGAAAATTGATGCCTGTCAAATCTGCTAGGGTTAAAATAAAACCTTTATTCCAATTTGGGAAGGGAACAAAAGGATATCTGAAATGTGAGAGTCCTAATGAGCAGCCTGTCCACCCTGTACTTCCCAGGGTATAAAATGTTTTATTACTACATGTGATCACTGATGTTGAGTAAAACTTTTCCACAGCTCAGCTATCAGATTGAGAATATATTTGAATAAAAACAAGTTATACTACCAAAAAAAGATTAATAAATTATATCTTTATACAGTAAGATAAATTAAGAAAAAGATGTGGTTTAAATATCAAGTATATTTAAAAATATATCTGGTGCTTAAGAATATAACAAAAATTGAGCAAGGTATTCTCAGAGAATATTATAAAATTTTAATTTTCCTTAGAGAAAATTATAGATTAAAGAAGACTTAAATATGAGGGGAGCAGAGAACTTACTTGGGGGAATGAAACATTCATTGTTACAAAGCTAACATTTCTCCTTAAGATGATCTTAGAGCTGATACAATCTGAACCTAAATCCTAGCAGTTTACTTTTTAAAAATTTTTTGTGGTGGTAGAACTTGACAAATTCTAAAATGTATCTGGAAATGTAACAGCCAAACAAAAGCAAAGACATTCCTAAAGAAAAACAAGACTTTCTGTCCCAAATACCAAGTCTTATTATTAAAAAGTCTATAGTAATAAGGACAGAAGGATAAATAATAAACAGTGAAACAGAATCAAAATCCAAAAGAAATGAAAATGAAAATCCTCATCACATAAATCTGTCTGATTTGTGAGAGAGTGGCACTGTCAAGTGCTAGGGACACCTCATCTCACATGAATGGCTTAAAGAAACTGAGACCAGAGAGGAAACAGAACAGACTACGTTTTTGAAATCAGGCTGTGGACTTGTTCTATTGTGCTCCAGAGACTAGAACTAGAATTGGTGGATTGAGGCTACAGTCTGATTTGGGCTTAATTAGAAAAAGGAAAAAGTTTTTCATAACCAGTACTGTCCAATTGAGCTGCTTGATGAGGTGCCAAGGTCAAACAACTAGAATGATTCTAGTAGAAACCAGACGGATTCTATTGAGAAGTTTGCTAAAGGTATTTCTTAGACACTGTACTAGACAATATCATTTTACTGATAGGTTCTGTTTCTTTGATTAGGTCTCCTTAATATGGTGATGTTAGGCACCGAGAAACTGAGATGTCCATTCTGTCTCTGTATACATCCCTCAGGTTGTAAGAGGCCAGGTTCAGTTAAATGTCCAGCATGGATGGAGGACAATACTATCAGAGACTGGGTTCTGGGTCTGGTTCTTGTGCCTAAAGGTCCCCCAGGATCCTAGGGTCTGCGAACTTCCCTTGAAGTTCAAGGAGTCTAGAATGGACACTGAATCTCTGTGCTCAGCATCGTATCAGAAACATAATACATTAATGGGTTCTCCTGCATTAAGTCTGGTTATAGAAACAAACTCAGGTAAACAAATGGTCAGTTGAGGACAGTTACCTTGGGGATGTCGGGTGCTCAACTCTTGGTAAGAGGAAATAATTTAATACAGTCCAGTTTCTCATTTTTGTTTTTTGAGAATTGAATAAATTATAACATATGCCATTTGACATAACAAGCTTTCTTGGGATCTGTTCTTTCTTTGTTTGTTTGTTTGATTTCCTGCCCTACTATAGTAATATTCAGTCTAGGAGCCTGGAAGTATTCCTAGATATTTATCATGTGCAAGGATGTGGGAATTGAGATAAGAGTATAAAGGGAGATTCACATTAAATATTCTAAATGTGTAAAAGTTACATATCAAGGTAGCAAACAGTTAAATGAATTATTTTCATTCTCTTACCTTGAAAAATATCCTTCATAAGAGTCTAGAAAGCTCAGTTCAAACTTAGAATCCTGAACTCCTCAGAATTCATAAATACCAGAACATCATGGCTCAGGAAGGAATCAATATATTGCCCACCACACTGTTCTCCTACCCCATGCTATGTGCTTTCCTGTGACCTACTTGTCCCTCCAGGCTCCTTCCCAAACCCATATAAGTAGCTATGGCCTGGCTCCAGGGTTGAAGCAGCATGGTCTGTCTTCAGGGTGACATAGCCAGGGAAGAAGCCCACATAAGCCCTGGAAATAAAGCTGTTTGGGTAGGAAATACTGGAATACCAGATATCAAGAGCATGATCTGGAAGGGTGGCTGTGAGAGAGCACGTGGATGCCTCTTAGTGGGGAGCAACACTGCCCAAGCAAAGCCAAGGTCACTGACCCCTTTCGTCTAGGTGTAAGTATGACACTGAGATTGGAAGCCAAGAATTATTATGAATGGAGACCATAATTTTCAGGCAAAAAATTATTCTGGGTGAGAAATATATACTGTTATATGGTAAGGAGTGAGGTATAATGGTCTTGTGATATAGCATAGTTCCCCATAATTATGTCCTATGTTTGGAAATGTTTTTGCTTGATAAGGGAAGTTCTCCCATAAATGTAACATAAATCAAAGAAACCAGTCTGACATAGTCTTGTTTGGAAGAGACAAAAAATAAAGCAGGAAACATGAGCAGCTAGTAGCTCTGATGTGACCGAAGAGAGCATCATCATGAACTTATCTATGACAGCAGAAAAAACATGAATGTTAAAAAGTGAGTAACTTGGCCATGAAGCTCTTGGTGTTGAGACAGGCAGTTTGTTGATATGAATCCACACCTCCCCAGTGTCCATTCTTTTGGACTCATGATGGTAACTTGACTGCAAAGTCTTACATAGACTAAAGTATCCACAGAGTGTGATATTGGGGCCCAGGTGATCAGTGATAGGCAGTGACTATGTCTAGGTGAGGGTCACAAACAAAGCCTGTCAGCATATTGAACCAGGAACAAGGCAGTTTGCTTAAGCCAGATCTTAAGCTTAAGTTTAATACCGTATATACTCAAGTATAAGCCGAGTTTTTTCCGGCACAAAATTTGTGCTGAGTTCGGTTTTTTCAGTGCCGAAAAAAACTCGGCTTATACTCGAGTATATACGGTAATTAAGCTTCTACCAGCCAAAAAGTTTGGTTGTCTGAAAGTGCCATCTATTCCTTCATTGCATTCCCCACTAGTTTCTTTTAAAAAGTTATTTATAGGAAATATTCACCTCCCATTTATACCTTACTCTGCTTCTGCATTTAAGGCTCTATTAAAACTACCTTCTCAAAAGTCCCAGTAACTCCAAACACATCCAATAAGACTATAAGACTTTTTCTTTTTTCTTTTTTTTTACGAGACAGAGTTTTATTCTGTGGCCCTCCATACAGTACTGTGGCATCACAGCTCACAGCAACCTCCAGCTCTTGGGCTTAGGAGATTCTCTTGCCTCAGCCTCCCAGTAGCTGGGACTACAGGCGCCCGCCACGACACCTGGCTATTTTTTGTTGCAGTTTGGCCAGGCCCAAGTTTGAACCCACCACCCTCGGTACATGGGGCCAGTGCCCTACTCACTGAGCCACAGGCGCGACCCTAATAAGACTTTGCTTTTCTTGTCATTTTCTTTCCTTTTTTTTTTAAATGTTTTTTTTTTTTTCTTGAGCCTGTGTCTCACTGTTGTCCACGCTGGTCTGGAGTTACTGGACTCAAGCAATCCTCCTGCATTGGCCTCCTAAAGCACACGGGCATAAGCCATCGTGCCAGCCCTTTTCTTGTCATTTATTGGTTACCTTATTCTTGGATGTCATTCTGCTCCTCAATTTTTCTCTGACTTTTTTTTCTCAATGTCTTGTACTGTCCACTTACCCCTCCCCATCCATATCTGCAGTGTTGATGCTACCCAGATCCCTGCTGGCCCTCCTCTCTTTCTGTTATTGGTCTCCTTCATGGTCTGCTTCATTCCTTAAATAAACATGAAAGAGTACCTCCATTAATCACATTGCTTTAATATATGCTAATGGTTACATATCTGTTTTAAGTTCTAAGCATTTCCTAAGGTTCATACTCAAATTGCCAGCTTTTATTTGGTCATCTTGACTTTGATTTCTCCCAGGCACTGTGTCAGCGCATCCAGAAGAATAAGGCATACTACCTTCCCTGTTCATCTCTTCATCCCAAAACTTGTTATCCCTCCCATTTTCCTTGTAGATAATTCATGGAACTGTAGAAAGATTTGCCTACCCAATTGTAAGGATTTTAAAATTTAGCTTCATGTTACTTTTTATAGCTGCAGTTTAAATTTAGGCTTGAATGGATGTAGTGAGTTTATATTCTGTTCCTCCAGCCAAGAAATTGTTTTGCTTATCTAAACCAACCTATTTTAACACTTATAATTTTCTGATAAGAGTTCCGGATGAGTTTAAGTTACAGGAGAAATTCTGTGCAAAGAAAACCTGACTTGGTATTTATAGTTTAATTTCCTTCCTTAAAAACTACATTGTCGGCTCGGCACCTGTGGGTCAAGCAGCTAAGGCATCAGTCACATACACCTGAGCTGGCGGGTTCAAATATAGCCTGGGCCTGCCAAACAACAACGATGGCTGCAACCAAAAAATGGCCAGGCATTGTGGTAGGCACCTGTAGTCCCAGCTACTTGGGAGGCAGAGGCAGGAGAATTGCTTAAGCCAGTAGTTGGAGGTTGCTGTGAGCTGTGATGCTACAGCACTCTACCCAGGGTGACAGCTTGAGGCTCTGTCTCAAAAAAAAAAAAAAAGAAAGAAAGAAAGAAAAGAAACTACATTGTCATTTATTGCCATAGGAATGTGCATTCAAAGCTAAAAATGTTATTTATGTTACTCAGCATTTAAATGTTTTTACAGAGTTTTAAAGCAACCTGAAATAGACATTTTTGGTATGTTCATTAGCAGAATCAAGTCATTATCTATTCCTACAGAGATGATAGGGAAATCTAGGTGGGAAAGAAACAAAAAGCATGAATGAGCACTGACTGGGTGACAGAGACTTGGTACTTTGCTATGCACTAACCTCAGTAAATAACACAACCCCAAGGATGTGTGTTATTATCCTCCAACTTGCAAAGGAGAAAACTGAAGTATCACAGACATTAAATGAGGAAACAAAAGCTTCATGGAGTTACTTTGCCTTGCATGCTGATAAATGGAAGATTCGGGAAGAAACCCAGTTGGTATGCTTTCCTTTTCCTACAGCACTCACCCTGGAATCACCAGTCAGCATGTCTTTCCTCCAGAAGACACTAATGGACACATAGAACAATATCCACATCAATAGAAACCCACTCTCATCACCATCATGATTCCATACTCCCATAAAGCCGCAGGATTCAGATGCCTTTGAGATGAAAACCAGATTGATCGAGTGCCTAGAGACCAGATTTGGTGGCAGATCACTGTGAAAGGGTCAAAACTTGTTTAGATCTTGGCTAGGCTGCTTCCTTCACAGCAAGGATTGCCAAAGTCACATTCCCCTTCTGAAAGTCTATTTTCTTATCTTTACAGTGAGAACACTAGAGATTTCTTAGGTTGTTTATCTCTCACAATTTAGAGTGTGGTCTTCTGGCTTTGGGAAGCAGGCAGCCATCGCCACAGCCTCCAGAACTCTTCTTTTTCCTATAATTTTCCTCCTGCAAACCCTGAAACCCACGCTTAGCATGAGGTTTGTGAGAGGATTATACATATGGTAGTTTTAACATTTGCTGGGAATAGGCATTCTTTTCCACTGATACACTGTCTGAAGGAGATGGCTGTAAACCAGAGTGACCACAATATTTACAAAAGTATTTAATGAAAAAGAAGACTTTGGCTACTAATGTAATCCATCACTCATGGGGGGGATAAAGAGACATACACTTGAGGTTTAATAAATCAAAACATAGTGTGTTTGTCCACAGCCTCATTTTTTCCCCATTACTGGTAGATGATATCATCATTTTCATTTCCATTAGAATCTTTTAGTGTCCAGGAGAAGGAAAAATTAATGTTAAATGCATCTATTGTGCTATATACTTATTTTTAAAGAAAATTTTTGTTTTAATTCTGCAGATGTGAGTGGAGTTTTCAAAAGGTACCTCAAGGATTTAGAGCATTTTTATAAGGACTGTGGAAATTGCTGACTTTTTTATATGAGTGTACAAAGATCTCTCTTTCTCTTTCTTTTCTTTCTTTCTCTCTTTTTCTTTCTCCTTTCCTTTCTTTCTTCCTCTCTTTCTCTCTCTCTCTCTCTCTCTCTCTCAATGTCATTTCACTTTTGTTGTTCAGGCTAGCTAGAGTGCAATGGCATAATCAGAGCTCATTGCAGCCTTAAACTCCCTAACTTTTAGGCTCAAGTGATCCTCCTGCCTCAGTTTCCCAAGTATTTAGGACTACAGGCATGTGTCATCATGCTCAGCTAATTCTTTTTTCAAGAAGGGGGCTCACTGTATTGCCCAGGCTAGGGTTATTCTTTTTTATTTTTTAAGAGACAGAGTCTCACTTTGTCACCCTCGGTAGAGTGCTATGGCACCATAGCTCACAGCAACCTCCAGCTCTTGGGCTTAGGTGATTCTCTTGCCTTAGCCTCCTGAGTAGCTGAGACTGCAGGTGCCCACCACAACACCTGACTATTTTTTTGTTGCAGTTTGGCCAGGGCCAGGTTCAGAACCCGCCACCCTTTGCATATGGGGCCGGCGCCTACTCACTGAGCCACAGGCACTGGGTTATTCTTTTAAAACCTCAAGCATCCACTTTTGGATAGCCTGGTCTTTTCTTCAGTCCCTAACTCAAATACCATCTATTCCAACTTCACAGTGCTTCCATAGCACACTGTCAGATTATTCAGCAGCACTCATTTCATACTGCTTTATGTTATGAATGGCAATTACCATTTGTTTTCGCCAAACAGTACATAAATTCCTTGAGGACTTCCACATAAGTGTCTCAGTAATTAAGTCATTCAACACATTTTTATTGAGCGCATGTTAAGCTCATTGCTGAGATTTGTAACAATAAAGCATAGTTTACTCTTAGGTCAACTAGAGTCAGTAGTCTACTAAGGGATCAGACAAATTACTGCCTCTATATTAAACAGTATGATCATTTCTATGGGGAAACATGGGGTATTTTGGAAACATACAGGATGGCTCACATCTGGTATTATTAAAGAGTCAGAGAAGAAGTTAGCAGTATTCAACATGAACAATCTTCCTTCAAACACTCAATTCCTTTGGTTTTTACAGCCCCACACTACTGTGTCTCACTTATTAATCTCCTTTGCTGGTTCCTCCTCCTTCTCTTCAAGGGGAATAAATAGGAGTGTGAAGCTGGAGGTCAAGTGCAGGAAGGAAGTAGCAAGATTACAAAAAGCTTTGAAAATGACAGTGAAGGTTTAGGACTTTCCACTAAGCTGCAGGGGAGGAACGTAACCAGGTCAGTATTTTGGAAAGATCACTCTGACTGTAGTGTGACTTGTGAAGTCAATGGAAGGATAAAGTCTAAAGCCCTGGCACCATTGGAAGGCTACTACAATAATCCAAGGGGGAAGAGGGGAGAGTTCTTTACCAGAGTAGGCAGAATTCAAGATATAATTAGGAAGAGAATCAATAGAACTTAAAATTTAGTTGGATATAAGGAAAGAGGAGGAAGAGGAATCAAAGATATGAAGCCCAAGCCCAGATTTTTTGCATAAGCAAATGCATGGTAGGATAGCCATTTCCTGGGGTAAACACAGCTTTGTGGAGAAAGCTTATGTAATCAATTCTGCAGATGAAAAGAGAAACCTAGCCTAGATCCCTCAGAATGTGTATGAATGGGACTGAAGCCACAGAATTGAGATCATAGAGCATGATACGTAACCAGCCCATTTGGCAAGGTTTATAAAAAGTACAGGAACTAAAAGAAGAGAATTTTAAAACTTTCTCCCAAATAAGCACTTTCACACATCACTGATAGAAATGTGCATTGGTAGGCTCTTTATTAGGTTATTTTATCAGCCTTTACTATATGTTGAGCCATTCTGCTTCTAGGAATCTGCCCTACAAAAATTTTTGTACAAATGCACAAAAATCTCTTATGTACATAGTCAAGGTAGTGCATAAAATTGTGAAAAATTGCAGTGTGTTGGAGGGTCCTCGGAGATGACAGAGTTAAAAGAATCAGGAATCTGTCTTCCCACCTTGACAATAGTTGCACTGGCAGAATTTGTCTGTTGTAACTACTTTGGAACTATGGAGTCTATTAAAAGCTTGCAACAATAAATTGTGGTTAATTTTAACTTTCAGTATAGTAGCAGCTACCCATCCCCTACCCCTAGCCCCAAGGAAAGTAGCTGTGCACATGTTCCCAGAGTGACCTCCACAATTTGGGGGAGGGAGGATTAGCTCCTTCTGCCAAGTAAATCAGAGCTTGGTGCTTCTGATTGCAGAGGCAGAAAGCCATTGTCGCAGCTCCTCCTCCACCTGAGGCAACTTTCGGGAATTTAAAGGGCCGACAGCCCCTCTATAAATTTATTTTCTTCCCCTTTTTGAGGTCCAAACATTAAGGAGTAGACATTCAAAAACAATTGCAGGCCAGGCATACTAGCTCACACCTGTACTCATAGTACTCTGGGCGGCTTTGGCAGAAGGATTGCTTGAGACCAGGAATTTAAGATCAGCCTTAGCAAGAGCAAAAAAAAAATAGAAAAATTAGCCAGATATGCTGTCATGCCCCTGTAGTCCCAGCCACTGAAGGCTGACACTAAAGAATCACTTGAACTCAGGAGTTTGAAGTTGTAGTGAGCTATGCTGATGCCACTGCATTCTAGCCAGGGCGACAGAGCAGGACTCTGTTATCAAAAAATAAAAAAACTTACTACAAAGCTATAATAATTAAAACAGTATAGTATTGGTATAAAGACAGATATATTGGCTAATGGGATAGAATAGGAAGCCCAGAAATAACCCCTTATATATACATACATATATATATATATATGTATATATATATATATATATATATATAATATAATTTTTTTTTTTTTTTTTTTTTTTTTTTTTTTGGCAGAGTCTTACTTGGTCACCCTCGGTAGAGTGTTGTTACATCACAGCTCACAACAATCTCAAATACTTGGGCTCAAGTGATCCTCTTGCCTTAGCCTTGTAAGTAGCTGGGACTACAGATGTCCGCCACAACACCTGGCTATTTTTTGTATAGACAAGATCTTGCTCTTCCTCAGGCTGGTCAGTTTTTGGCCAGGGCTGGGTTTGAACCCACCACCTCCGGCATATGGGGCATATGGGGCCAACACCCTACCCCTTTGAGCCACAGGCGCCACCCAAAATACCTTGCTTTCAGTTCTTCTGTGTATGTACCCAGGAGTAAAATCACTGGATCGTGTAGTAATTCTACTTTTAATTTTTTGAGGAACCACTATACTGATTTCCACAGCAGCTGTAACATTCTACATTCCTACTTCAGTGCCCAAGGGTTCTAATTTTTTCACTTTCTCACCAGTGCTTATTATTTTCTATTTTTCGATGTTGAATTTTAGAGTTCTTTTGATAGTTTAAATAGCAAGACATTATCAGATATGATTTGTAAAAATTTTGTCTTATTCTGTGGGTGGTCTTTTTATTAGTTACTAGTTAATAGTGTCTGTTGACACATAAAACTTTTTGATTTTCATGAAATCCAGTCCAGGCCTGCCAAACAACAATAACGGCTGCAACCAAAAAATAGTCAGGCGCTGTGGCGGGTGCCTGTAGTTCCAGCTACTTGGGAGGCAGAGGCAGGAGAATCGCTTGAGGCCAGGAGTTGGAGGTTGCTGTGAGCTGTGATGCCATGGTACTCTACCCAGGGCGACAGCTTGAGGCTCTGTCTCAAAAAAAAAAAAAAAAAAAGCAAGGTCTTGGAGAGATAGTCACCCATGTTAATAGCAACATCATTCACAATAGCTAGTATTCTAAGTATTCATCAAAGGATGAGTGGATAAGCAAAATGTGATTTATCCATACATTGGAATACTATTCAGCCTTAAGGAGGAGGGAAATTCTGACATATGCTATAAACAGATGGACCTTGTGAGGATTATGCTAATAAGTCACAAAAAGACAAACACCATATATGAGTTGACTTATATGAGATTAGAGCAGCCAAAATCAGAAAGGGGCAGGAAGAGAAAGGAGCGGTGAGTTAGTGCTTAATACATATAGTGTTTCAATTTTATAAGATGAAAAATTTGGCTCAGCACCCATAACACAGTGATTAGGGCGCCAGCCACATACACTGAGGCAGGCAGGTTCAAACCCGGCCTGGGCCTGCTAAGTAACAATGACAACTGCAACAAAAAAAATAGCCTGGAATTATGGCAGGCACCTGTAGTCCCAGCTACTTGGGAGGCTAAGGCAAGAGAATCGCTTAAGGCCAAGAGTTAGAGGTTGCTGTGAGCTGTGACTCCATAGCACTCTACTGAGGGCAACATAATGAAACTCTGTCTCAAAAAAAACAAAAAGAGAGAGAGAGAGAGAGAAAACAGCTGGGTGCCTGGAACACAGTATTTACAGTGTCAGCCACATACATCGAGGCTGGCAGGGGCCAAATCCGGCCAGGGCCAGCTAAACAACAATGACAACCGCAACAAAAAAATAGCTGGGTGTTGGGCAGCACTTGTGGCTCTGT
Source organism: Loris lydekkerianus (assembly GCA_963574355.1). Taxonomy (NCBI): domain Eukaryota; kingdom Metazoa; phylum Chordata; class Mammalia; order Primates; family Lorisidae; genus Loris; species Loris lydekkerianus. Next base: position 4,179 of record CAUYPK010107268.1, on the reverse strand, counting down.
GAGTAGGGGGTAGGCCCCATATACAGGGGTAGTGGGTTCAAACCCGGCCTCGGCCAAACTACAACAACAAAAAAATAGCCAGGCATTGTGGCAGGTGCCTGTAGTCCCAGCTACTCAGGAGGCTGAGGCAAGAGAATTGCCTAAGCCCAAGAGCTGGAGGTTGCTATGAGTTGTGATGCCATGGCACTCTACCAAGGGTGACAAAATAAGACTCTGTTTCTAAAATTGTACGTCTATGCAATGCTTTACCTTGTTGCCTTAAAAAATAAATTTTATTTTTAGTTATTGATATGGGATATATCTTAGATACATTAAATGGCAAAGCAATCATAAGCAGTATGTCTGGCAGGTAAAGACCAAAAACCATCAGAAAGCCGGGTGCAATGGGTAGAATGCCTGAACTCACAGGTTTGAGACCAGCCTGAGCAAGAGTGAGACCCTGTCTCTAAAAATAGACAGGTGTTGTAGCAGGCACCTCTAGTCCCAGCTACTCAGGAGGCTGAGGCAGGAGAATCACTTGAGCCCAAGAGTTTGAGGTTACTGTGAGCTGTGACACTATAGCACTCTACCGAAGGTGACAAAGTGAGACTCTGTCTCAAAAAAAAAAAAAGAAAATCATCAGAAAAGTAGGTCAGCAATTTGATCAGATCATTCACCAAAAACAATTTCAAAATTTAAATGTTCCATAAACAAGTTAAGTCTATTAGTAAAATAAAGGAAAAGCAATTTTAAATCATTATGAGATTCTACAGCATACCCACCAGAGTAGCTAATATCAAAAAGACTAACACAGGCTCGGCGCCTATGGCTCAAGTGGCTAAGGCACCAGCCACATACACCTGAGCTGGCGGGTTCGGATCCAGCCCAGGCCCGCCAAACAACAATGATGGCTGCAACCAAAAAACAGCCAGGAATTGTGGCGGGTGCCTGTGGTCCCAGTTACTTGGGAGGCGGAGGCAGAAGACTCACTTGTGCCCAGAAGTTGGAGGTTGCTGTGAGATGTGATGCTACAGCACTCTAACCCAGGGAGACAGCTTGAGGCTCTGTCTCAAAAAAAAAAATGACTAACTCAGGCTCAGGGCCTGTAGCTTAGTGAGTAGGGCACCAGCCACATATACCGAGGCTAGTGGGTCTGCCCTCTTGCCCTGTCCATGCTATTACTCCGCACATCCTTCCTGTCCCTGTGGACCGTCACCATGCACCACAGAAAAGCATCCTCTGATGAGCCCAGGGTCATTTTAAACTTTAATTTAAATTGATGTAAATATTATTTATTCATTCACTTAGGATTTTTGAACTCTTGAACACGCTCTACTGTTTGCTTTTTAGTGCATCTAGTAATATTTACCACCCTTCTGACTGCCCTGACACACACAGACGCGCACACACACACTCACACCACCCCCGGCAGGCTTGACTCTCTCCTTCAAGAAATGGTGGCTCACTATGGCAAAGGATCTGGGACCTTGAGAAGGGGATGAGCCATGTGGTTGAAGAACTCCAGCTAGAAACGTAGCTGTTTGATGGAATCTTACTGACCCTTATGCCATTTACACATCCATTCAATATCCAGCTATACTGGCCTTTAAGAAAGCAAAATATTTATTTGATTATCTTCTCTGCACTACACATAGGAATTCTGCATGTGTGGCAATGGAAGATAATTTACACTGGAGACTAAACACAAGAAACAACCAGAAAAGGGAAGTAGTGTAAAGAACAATGACAACTGCAACCAAAAAATGGCTGGGCATTGTGGTGGGCGCCTGTAGTACCAGCTACTTGGGAGGCTGAGGCAAGAGAATGGACTAAGCCCAAGAGTTTGAGGTTGCTGTGACCTGTGACTTCACAGCACCCTACCCGGGCAACATAATAAGACTCTGCCTCAAAATAAATAAATAAATTTAATTTAAGAAGTCTAACACTAACAATTATTAGGATATGAAACAACAGGTATTCTGGTGGGACAGTATTTGATACAAACACTTTGATATTATCTCTAAAATTTGAAGATACACACATTCCCAGGTATATATCCAAAAGAAACATGTACACATGTCTATCAAGAAAAATGCACAAGAATGTCATAGCAGCATTATTTGTAATGCCCCAAACTTGAAATAACCCAAACGTTTGTTATTAGAGTAGAAAAAAAGTCAAATTGTGATATATTCTATTATGAAATACCATTTAGAATTGAAGAGAAGAAACAACATAGAGCTACATACAATAGCATGGATGAATCTCCCATACAAGATACTAAACAGCGGAAGCTAAACAAGATTTATGTTTTATGACTCTGTGTACACGAAGCTTACAAATAGGCAAAACTAAACTATTATGTTTAGGGTTGCATGATTAAGTGGGAAAAATCTAAAGAAAAGAAAAACAAGAAATTTGTATGAAAATCATGATAGTTGTTTCTTTTTGAGGAACAAAAGAAAAATGAAAGGTCTTGATAAGGAACAGGAATGCCAGGGAGCTCCTGGAGTGCTGGCAAAATCCTATTATGCCATATTATATGCTTTTTCTGCATTCTGTAAAATGCATTTTATGCATTTTTTTAAGTCTAGTTGAAAGAAACTCAATAAAATCCAAACAAAAATATAAAGAAATTCACACCAGAACACATCATAATGGAGCTTCAGCTACCAAAGATGAGAAGATCTTTAAAGCAGCCAGAGGGAATGGATTGGGTATATTGGCAAACTCTGACCCTTCAACAGCAGCAGTGGTAACCAGAAAGTAATCAACTGATGGCCTCAATATGCTCAGAGAAAATAATCTCAAACTTCCTATACTCAGCAAATAGTCTGTCTCATTGTCAAATAAATAGAAACTGAGAGAGTTTACCTCACATAGACACACATTGTAGAATGAAACAATAGTCTTCAAGTAGAAGGAAAAAGATCCAAGACGAAGTTTTGTGTTGCAACAAAGAATATGGTAAATATGTCACAGTGACTACAGAATAAAAGCATAATAATGTCACATAAAAGGCATTTTTTAATGTTACAATTTTAAAATAAACAATACAAGGTTGATTGAAATTAAAGTGTTCTAAATTCTTATGCTCATGAAGACGATTGAGATGTGGACTTTAGACTTTGATGAGTATCATGGTAAAATATCTAAGGTAAGCACTTAAAGAACAGTAATAGTACACATAACTTTTCAACTAATACAGGGAAAACAAATTTTTGAAAAGCTAATAAAGCCAAGAGGAAAAAAGTTTAAAAGATAATTACAAGTCATTTGTGGTAAGACTTCCGTCTGTGGCAGAATAAAGAGGCCAGTGATTCAGGTGGCGCCTGTGGCTAAAAGAGTAGAGTGCTGGCCCCATATACCAGGGTGGTGAGTTCAAGCCCAGCCCCGGCCAAAACTGCAAATAAAAAAAGAGGCCAATGATCCTCTTTCCAAGAAAACAAGTATAAATTTTTTTAAAAAAAAATAACTGCTTAGCACTCTTTTTTTCTTCTTTATTTTCACATATACATTTGTTCATTAGGCTTCCACTTTTTGCCTTTGTAAAATTAAAAAGGCTTAATATTTAACAACAATAACAATGTTTAAGATAGGGACCAGAAACAAAAACCTCGCAAGCTTAACACTCTTAACCAAAAGCAAACAACAAATAATTTGGAACCTGATTCTGCCTGTTCTTTCATCATCTATATTCAATCATAATATCCTAGACCTAGACAATCTTCCTGAAAATAAAATCTCCCATGCCCATTCCATATTTTTCATTGTCACTATATAATTGTCACTATTGAATCACCATTGTGGTTCTTAAGGCTTCTTGGTGGCAAGTAACAAAAACCCACTTCACATAAGCCCAAGTACACAAGAGGATGCATTAGGACACTGAAGAATGCCCTTGTCTTAAAAGGCAGGCAGGGTAGAGAGACTCCAGAGAGCCTGGGACCAGTAATAAAGATTCCTTCAAGGTCCACACAGTCTTCAGACTCTTTTCTTCTCTTTTCTTTTCTTTCTTTTTTTTTTTTTTTTTTTTTTAAGACAGAGTCAAAACTTAACACCCTTGGTAGAGTGCTGTTACATCACAGCTCATGCCAACCACAAACTCTTGGGCTTAAGCGATTCTCTTGTCTCACTTAGCCTCCCAAGTAGCTGGGACTACAGGCACCCACCACAATGCCCAGCTATTTTTAGAGACAA
>CAUYPK010107265.1:0-78280 GCA_963574355.1 Loris lydekkerianus | reverse complement strand
AACATGCACCGTAGGTGTGGCCTCACCAATTACCCTTCCTCCACCCCAACCTCCCCCCCTTCCCCTATCTTGGTCCTTTCCCCATATTCTTATGCTATAGTTGGGTTATAGCCTTCATATGAAAGCTATAAATTAGCTTCATAGTAGGGCTGTGTACATTGGATACTTTTTCTTCCATTCTTGAGATACTTTGCTAAGAAGAATATGTTCCAGCTCCATCCATGTAAACACAAAAGAGGTAAAGTCTCCATCTTTCTTTAAGGCTGCATAATATTCCATGGTATACATGTACCACAATTTATTGATCCATTTGTGGGTCGATGGGCACTTAGGGTTTTTTCATGCTTAGCAATTATGAATTGGGCTGCAATAAACATTCTGGTACAGATGTCTTTGTTATATTGTGATTTTTGGTCTTCTGGGTATATAGCTAGTAAATGAACTATAGGATCGAATGGCAGGTCTATTTTTAGATCTCTGAGTATTCTCCAAACATCCTCCCAAAAGGAACATATTAGTGGGCATTCCTACCAGCAGTGTAGAAGTGTGCCCTTTTCTCCACATCCACGCCAACATCTCTGGTTTGGGGATTTTGTTATGTGGGCTAATCTTACTGGAGTTAGGTGATACATCAAAGTAGTTTTGATTTGCATTTCTCTGATGATTAAGGATGATGAGCATTTTTTCATGTGTCAGAAGGCTGTGCGCCTATCTTCTTTAGAGAAGTTTCACTTCAAGTCCTTTGTCCACCTTGAGATGGGATCACTTGTTCTTTTCTTGCTAATAGGTTTGAGTTCTCTGTGGATTTTGCTTATTAAACCTTTGTCGGAGACATAGCCTGCAAATATTTTCTCCCATTCTGAGGGCTGTCTGCTTGCTATACTTATTATGTTCTTGCGGATATGCAGAAGGTTTTTAGTTTGATCAGGTTCCAGTAGTATATTTTTGATAGTGTTTCAATTGCCCGGGGGGTCCTCCTCCTAAAATATTCACCCAGGCCAATTTCTTCTCTTTCAATTTTTTTTTTTATGTCTTCAGGTTTTTCTGGCAATTAATGTTTGTATTTTAAAGTCAGGTATAAAACAGAAAAGAAGAATTCTAGGTCCAGGCCTACAGATGAGTCTGATACGTTTACTGATAAAGAATTATAATCTTTTGAGTCATTTCATCACACTAGTGAAAAGACACATACCCAAACACACTCATATACAAACACACACAAAACAAAGTCTGCCGCAATGAAAGCTCCTCATCAATGATTTTAAAAGGCCTAGTAATCCAAGTTGTCAATTGTCTGTGCATTATTTGTGGTCAACAATTTAGAATCGTAGCGAAATTAAAAAGACACATTTACAAAGCTTATCCATTTAGCAAGTAAAAAATATGATTGTTTTAAAAGGCTACCAAAATCTCTACACAAAATCAAGATTTTGTTAAAAATAATAACATTCAGTGAAAGGGTCAGAAGCCAAAATTTCATAGTAGAGCTTACTGCCAAAAAAAAGTAAAGCGGACACAAATGAGAAGAAAGAACCTAGTAATTTCCGCATGCAATATTGAAGTGAGTAAAATTCAAAGACTGATTTAGTGTCAGAAGTTGAAAAGGTTCCACTATCACTACAGTAAGTCAGTTTCGTAATGACATGCTGGACGATTTTCATATTGTAGCTATCATATTAAAATCTACTTCCAACTTTTATTTAAATTAAACATAGCAAGCCTATCTTTAGAAAAAAATTAAATTCTTTTTTGACCTAAGTCGGTTATTTAACAGAAGTTTCTTCTTCATGCCTTATAAGCTTTAAAAAAATGATTAAAAGGACAAAAGGAAATAATTTCAACAAAGATGAGCTAAGCTTACTTACCTGATTCTTTTTATTTTTTATTTGAGAAAAATTGGCTTCAAAGTTTTTTGAATTTTAAATGAAGAATAAAACTACTTTGTCTATGTCATCTACCACATAAAACACGAATGTCTACCTTATCAACCATATGATAGACATTCAGGATAAAATGTTCACTCCTACTTAGATGAGGTTAGAAAATAAGATCAAGCAGGAATTTTAAAACCAAAAGAATTCACGTGTCCTCTTGCCTTCACGACTGATCATTAGAGTGTGAGAAGGGAGAACCATATAAAAAGAATATCTTGTAAGTTAGGCCAAATAAACTGATGTATCAGAAAGTATTACACTATAATTAAAAGAGCACTGGTATTATTATTGGATTATTATGCCTACAATTTACTGATAATACTAATGTATAGAGAGCTGTAGATAGAGTAATTTTATATTCCCTGAGACCTGAGAATTATTGCAGGGGTTCTTTAAGGGTAAAAAGTTTAAGAAAGGATGTTTTAGGTTCTTTCTCATCCTTCCTACTCTCTAACACGTACAACTTCCAAATCAGGCTGAAAACTTAAAAAAAAAAAAAAAAAAAAAAAAGCTATAAAAGTTTTTTTTTAAATAACTTGAGAATTCCTTCCTTTATTTTTGCTAAGCTAACATAGTTTCTTCTTCTCTATACAAGGCTTAGTCTGAGATGCACACTAACTCAAACACTGAGAGGATAGGAAATATGAATGGTTAATGGTTAAAATGGACAGTTCTCGAGGGAAAGGGGTAGGCACACCCTCAGAAGAAGGATCTCTGAATAAAATTAAAGTCTAAACTTGGAAAAATAAATTTGGAGGGATGCCATGGCAGATTTAGAGGCAGGCAAATTAAACTTAGTGAATTTCAAATTAATTTCACAGATGGTATCCAATTCTGGTGTGGCTGGCCAGATTCCAGGTTATACTGAAAACATAAAGAAAAAGCAAAAATAAAAAATCTTACTTCAGTTTTCCTTGGAGATCTGAGATGCCTGATCTTTATAAAGTTGTGTTTCTATGCATGTTTGTGTGTATTTGCACATATGAGTATGTTTTGTGTATGTGTCTTTGATACAATGTGCACATATAGTTGATATATAAAAATGAACAAAAGGAAAAAGTCACTCAGACTTCCTGTCTGCTAGGAAATAAATTCTCAGACACTTGTCAAGAGAAATATCAAGTAAATATTTATTGGGTCTAGTTTTAAGAATTGCCAGATACATCATGTTACAACAGTGAAAATACATTTAAACTTTACTTAGAGACAGGATTATATACTAGTGACGTATGTATTTATTACAGCCAACATCTTGATTCCGTATTTCTTTTTGTGTAGGAATTGGGAGGAAGGACACAGCTGCCTGAAAAAAAAAAAATGTAATTAAATAGATATTAAATAGAATGCTTAATATCTGAGATTATATATAGGCACTTTTTACTATCCCAGAGAATTGCAGGATTTTATTTTAATAATGGTTATATAGATAAAGATTATTCACTCTTTGATTCATTCTTGTCTCTTTTTAGATATTAGCAAGTAGATCCATTGCAGTTCTGAGACTTCTTAGTCCCCCAGCATTCTAAGTTTAGAGGCTCTCCCATCCCATATCATTTCAAACATATAAAAATACACCCACATCGGATGTTAAATATAACCTCTCTAAAATTTTTTCAAAGTTCTTTTTTTTATAAATTTGAGGGTTTTTAAGGGAAAATAATGTATTTTGCTCTTGTGAGTTACATTTATTTTTGTATTTAAGTAAAGTGGGATTGAATTACACTTAACATAATATTATATCCATGAGACATTTGCTGATTTTTATTTTCCAGGTTTTTTTTCTTATTTTGAAGCCAATACATTTTTTCCCCTAAATTTTAAAAAAGCCATTGACAAGCTCTTAGACTTGTCTAGACACTAAGCCTTGGTGTCTAATGGAAAAAAACTGCTGCTCAGTAAGCACTAATGATGCTGTACTTGTTATAAGATCAAGGTTTTTGTTATGGCCTATAATGCCCTATATGAATTTTTCCATTCCTTCTCCTCTGGGCCCTTCTCTTTCACTCTTCCTGTTTTTACTGTTCAAGTCACCCTGGCAGTCTTTTTGTTCTAATAGCCCATCGCGTGTTGAACAGAGAAAGAGCAATCATTTAAGAAAGTATCGAGACATTTACATTCTACATTTACTAAGTTTCACATATACCATTATAAGATGCACCACATGCATGCCCTTTCCTGATCAAACCCTCTCTTTCTCGGTGACTGACCAGGGGATGTGAATTTACAGAGGTGACTGAGTGTCCACATGGAGAGACCAATGCCTTTGAAGGAAGAATTGATTGCTCACAGTTCTCAGGAAAAGAGGGCCACAGGGGGCACATGGGGAGCATCGGTTTTGGAGGCTGAAGCAGGAGTGAAGGCCAGAGCCTTTATTGAGTTTTCCATGAGAAAGGTAAAGCAGAGCAGGACGACATGCAACTCAAGACTTACACATTGTTTATTTCTGGAATTTTCCATTTAATATTTTCTGACCACGGTGGGCCACAGGAAACTGAAACCATAGAAAGTGTGACTGCAGTTGACTGGGGACTACTGCTAAGCATTTCACCGGCTGCATATTTTGTTGCATCTCTGTTCTATTGTTAGCAGACATTTGAGTTCTCTCCAGGTGAACAATTCTTCTGTGATATTTCTCTGCCTGTTGCTAATATCTCCAGGCAAAGGCTTCTTTTGGGTTACCCCCAAGGTGAAGCGTGTGTGCGTGCTCAAATCACAGCACAACCTCTACAGCTTTCCCAAAAACATTTCCGAAGTTGAATGTCCACCTGCCCCCTCCAGACCCTCACCGTCCTTTGGTGAGTTCTGACTTAAAACTTTTTTCCAATCTACTGGGCGTGTAATGATATCTCCTCGGGTCTTAATCTGTACATCCATCCTTGATCGATCATGAGGTCAAGCATCATTTCTCATGTTTATAAATCATTTCTGCTGCTTCTTTCATGAAATTTCTGCTCGCTTTTATTTTGCTCATTTTCTGTTGTGTTATTAGTCTCTTCCTAATTACAGGCAGTCCCCGAGTGACAGACATCTGACTTAATGTACAACTCTCACTTACGAATGGGGTCTATTACAAACATCTGACATACAACTTGAACTTACAAATGGAGGCTGAGGGTAATAGGTAAATGTACCTGTTCTAACTTACATACAAATTCAACTTACGGATAAAACTACAGAACCCATCTCATTCAGAACCCAGGGACTAACTGCGTGCATAGGCATCTTTCTTTTTTCTTTTGCTGTGCTGATCATGAAACAAACAACACAGGAGTTTTTCTATATTATGGAAGTTACTCTGCAGTTAGTTGTATGTGTTGCAAATATTACAGAGTATGCCTTGTCTTTTCCTTGTCTTCATGGGGTCTTTTGATGAATGGACCCTTGAAATTTTAATGTAGTCAAACTTAGCAAATATTTAAACTTTTTGGATCTCATTTCAGAAAAGTTTCATTACAGAATCTTTTTTATAGAGACATTCTCCTATATTTTATTATAAAGTTGTAAAGTTTCACCATTTACACTGAAACCCTTAATCCATCTGGAATGGAGTTTTAATGTGTGGTAGGAAATAGGGAATTCTTTCCATCTTCTTCTGAATGAAGAGCCAATTACAGCACTGTTTATAATAAGACTATCCTCGTCTCTTGGATTTGCAATGTAGGTTGTGTTGTATGTATTGGCTTCTCATATATGAAGGAGAAAAAATGTTAAGGAAAAAGCCAAATGAAGTAAAATGGCAGGTAAGCCTTTTTCCCAGCAAGTCCATGTCTGGGCATTTATCCTAAAACTCCTGTCAGTGCGAAAAAAGATGTAGCACAAAGATGTTGTTTATGAGAACCAAAAATTAGAGAACAATCTAATTGCAAGAATAAATTTTGTACATCCATACATTTTGCAGTCACCTAAAAAGATGTGGTAGATTTTAATATGGTGACATGAAAGAAAGATTGACAAAAAGCAGACTGTGGACCCACAAACAAGGTCAGACAATCAAGTTCATGAACTTGTCCTAGAAAAAATGCTATATACTTCCTTGCTAAATATCACTACGGTCACCAGATGGCCAAAGGGAGTACTTTTTTTTTGAGACAGAGTCTCAAGCTGTCGCCCTGGGTAGAGTGCTGTGGCGTCACAGCTCACAGCAACCTCACACTCTTGGGCTTAAGCAATTCTCTTGCCTCAGCCTCCCAAGTAGCTGGGACTACAGGCACCCACCACAACACCCGGCTATTTTTTACTTGTAGCGGTCATTGTTGCTTGGCAGGCCACTCTGGATTTGAACTCGCCAGCTCTGGTGTATGTGGCTGGCACCCTAGCCTCTAAGCTACAGGTGCCGAGCCCCAAAGGGAATACTTTGAAGGTGACCATAATGATATTCAGCAATGAGATATGTAGCATTTTTTCTAGAATGAGTTTGTGAACTTAATTGTCACACCTCATGCTACAACAGCTGTGATGGCCATTCCAGAAAAAGAGTTCCAAAATGACTTTGAAGGGTGCACTAGGTGCTGGCATAGGTGCATAGCTTCCCAAGGGGAGTACTTCCAAGGTGACAATAGTGATACTCAGCAATGGGGTTTACAGCACTTTTTCTAGGTTGAGTTTATTACTTAACAATAAAAGGAAACACTATTGATAGATGCAACCCCATGGATAAACGTCAAAGCGCTATGATATGGAAAAACATTCACAATTTTGTCAAATGAACATCCATGTTGCATACTTATATAATGTACGAGTATATACACACAAATGCACATGTACACACACGTACCAGCAGAAAGAAAAACTGCTGGATATATACAAAAAACCAGGATCCACATTTTGTTTTGCTCCTGTTTTTTCTGATTTTCCCACCATGACCACACTTTGAAACTGCTGGAGTCTGGGGCTGGCTCAGGGAGACTGGGAGGGGGGTGACCACTCTGCAGCTGGGAAAACTGCAGCCTCCAGATGAACCCTGGACCCCATCCTGTCACTGTTTGGTTTCCTCCCTGGCCAGACAAGGCAGGAGACTGGAAGAGTGTAATGGAAATTCAAACTCAGAAGCCCCCTTCAGACGCCATAAGGAAGCCTAGCCCTCTCTGAACCAGAGGCTCCTTCAGACATGCAACCCCCACCCCCAGCTGCCTGGGCTCTTGAGGATGAACACAAAGTCGAGAGGGCATCCTCTCGTGCCCACCAGATTGACTCCCAATTAATCACTTACCAACTGTGTGACCTTGGGCCAGTTACTCAACCTCTCTGTGTCTCCCATAATGTGGAACTAAAGATGATGCCTGCCTTACTGGGATACATACAAACATGCACTCATGTGCAAAGAACCCTACAATCACATCTGGCATCATTTATGTGCCTGATAGATATTTAGGATTCTTGGAAAAATCCAGCTGGTAGATGTACAAGCCTACTGGTCTCATCACAGGGCAGGTGGATGTCACAGGATTACAGTCCTGACACCTCCAAAATAATTTTTAAATGACTCAAAGACTTCACTTGTGTTTTTCCACATCCTGAAGGGAATAGGCACAGCCTACAGAAATACTTCCTAATGTTTCCCTCTGTTCAGTTGTCCACTTCCCACGTCACAATCACTATCCCATCTTTCTCCAAAATCCCTTCATTCAGCCAACGAGTGCTTATTGAGCACCTATTATATGCCAGATGCTATTCTAGGCTCTTAGAATAGATCAGGGAATGAAACAGATGGAGAGTTCCCCTGGGTGGATTCCAGAGCCCTCCCAGGGTTAAGGCCAGGCCTTTGGTCTTTCTTTCCCCTCCTTTCCTTCCTCATTCTGACACCAGAACCCAAGAAAACCTGATAGCCCCCTCCTCAGAGGGCAGGGGAGAAGAAGAGGTTGAGTAGGCAAAGCCAGACTGGGCAGGCAGGACTCCAGCAGAGGCTGGTCATCCCCAGCCCTCAGCAACCGGGTCCCATTCTCAGTTGTGGAGCGCTCCTGCCCCAGCCTGGCACACAGTGGGAACCAGCAATAGCGGGCTCATTTCACGGTGCTCGTCATGTTGCCAGTTGGAAGGGCACACGGTCCCACCGTTGTCCACTCCTTGAGGAATTTACAGGACAGGTCAAGGTGCACAGTAGGCTCTTGGTGGTGAGCAGGGCCCTCTGGGGCACTCTGAGCTGCCTGCTGAGGCCATGGATGGACAAGGTCAGAAGCCAGTGATGTGCTAGGAGGTGGGGAGGGATGGGGTGAGGAGTGGCGTCAGTGGCCCAGTCAGAAAGCCCAAAACCAGGACAGTGCTCCCATACTTCTGACGCCCTCACTTGGCCCATCTCCCACCCATGTGGTCCTCAAGGTACCTCTGTGAGCCCCGTGAGATGAGCAGCGGGTGCAATAGTGGAAGACCAAGGTATTGACTTGTCCTCTGTTCCACCCGTTAGTACCTATGAGACCTCAGCAACCATGCTGACCCTCGGTGTCTTCATCTGCAAAACACAAAGGTTAGTCTCTTCCTTGGTGGAAAGGATTAAACAAGATGTCGTACGTGGAAGCGTTTTGTGAGTGCTCATTCTGCCTTTTCCCTCAGGAAGGAAAGCTCCACCTTCAGACTACTGGGCACCTGGGGACAGACTCCAGGACACTGCCTTCTGCGGCTCCTATCACCTGTGTCACCTCAGTTACTCAAGCCACACATGCGTGCTCATGTACAGCCCCACATGCACAGCGAAACTTATGGGCATTGTACCCACTGCTGGGTAAAAACTGAAAAAAAGGAGATCAGAACATTCAAGGCCAAAATGTAAGTAAGGCGGCACTTGGGTGCAAGTGGGATAAAAATCTAAAGGATGTTAGAGGGCAATTAGGGAGGGAGGTCTGATCTTATGTAGCTGGGTGAGGGGGAGCTGGTTTCTATGAAGATCCACCAAACTCTTTCTCCTGGTGGGCTCTTCTGATCAGAGTGACAGCATATTTCTCTCAGGTGGGTCTGTAACTGGGTGGGTGCCAGGATGAGCCTGCAGCACATCTCTTATCTGAGTTCAGGCCACCTGTTAAAGAGTCTCACCAATGGCTTTTCAAGATGGGGTTAGTTTAGGGCGGCACCTGTGGCTCAAAGGGGTGGGGCGCTGGCTCCATATGCTGAAGGTGGCTGGTTTAAACCCAGCCCCGGCCAGAAACTGCCAAAAAAAAGAAAAAAAAAAAAAGATGGGGTTAGTTTGGCCACCCTAACACCAACCAAGGTTTCTCCTTTCAAGTAACAGAAAGCAACTGTGCCTGGTTGGAACAGAAGATTGATCGTTTGACTTACAGAATTTGTTTTTTGGTTTTTTTTTTTTTTTTTTTTTTGAGACAGAGTCTCACTTTGTCGCCCTCAGTAGAGTGCTGTGATGTCACAGCTAACAGCAACCTCAAGCTCTTGGGTTTAAGCAATTCTCCTGCCTTAGCCTCCCAAGTAGGTGGGACCACCGGCGCCCACTGTAGTCCTACTGGCTATTTTTTTAGAGATGGGGTCTCGCTCTTGCTCAGGCTGGTCTCAAACCTGTGAGCTCATGCAATCCACATGCCTTAGCCTCCCAGTGTGCTAGGATTACAAATGTAAGCCACCGTGCTCGGCCCTGAATTACAGAATTAGAGGGAATTCTCCAGGTCTCTACTCAAAAGGCAGAGTGAACTTTATTCAAATTAGTTGAGGTGCACACTGAGCATTGTGTTTGACACAGAATAAGCACTCAGTAAAGTTATCTAATAATATTAAAAGCACATCTTATCATGGCACACTTCTACTCAACCCTTTGATAGCTCCAACTGTCCACCAGAGAAATCTAAGTTCCCGGGTTGTGGATTCTCACATGGGTGGGAAGAGTAGGGGTGCAGGTTCTGAATTCTTTTTTTCTGAAACACTTTGTCGCCCTCGGTAGAGTACTTTGGCCTCATTCTCTTGTCTCAGCCTCCCAAGTAGCTGGGACTACAGGCACCCGCCACAATGCCTGGCTATTTTTAGAGACGAGGTCTCACTCTGGCTCAGGCTGGTCTCGAACCTGTGAGCTCAGGCAATCCACCGGCCTTGGCCTCCCAAGTGCTAGGATTACAGGCGAGAGCCACCATGCCTGGTCCCGGGCTCTGGATTCTTTCCAAGGGTCTGTAAACCCAGGGTGCCCATGGAGCATCATCTGCAGACCAGCACACATCCTCCACCCCTCTGCAGGCTTCCCTGCTGCCCTGGCTCCTCCCTTCTCCCCTAGGAATCTGGAATGTCTACTCTGATTGGTTGGATTCTGGTATCTCAGTTGAGCCTGGTTCTCCAGCTGGGCTGGAGTCTTTGTGGCTAAAAGGCACCGTGAATCAGCACTTTGTTTCTCTGTGTGCTTAGCTCCCCAGTACAAAGTGGGTAGAGGGCAGGGATCTGGCAAGTTTGGGGCCTTCTGTTCCAGGTCCCCTCTAGCCAGACACTATCAAATATATCAAACTTGACCCTGGCTCCTCCTACCAAATGTCTGTAAAATGGGGACTAAAATGAAGGCTTATTTAAAGAAGTTGCCTGGAAATGAGAACAATGTAACCTAAATATTATACTATCATATTAATTTGAATAAAGTTAAAAAAAAAAAAAAAGAAGTTGCTAAATTTGCAGTGGCTGTTTCTGAATCAGTGCTTCACAAAGACTTGGAGGGTCGCTGACCTCCAGGAGGAAGACCACAGCCTGACCCCCTAACCCAGTGCCACCACCTTGCCCCTCCCAATCCTCCCCCCACCCCCGCAGCCACCTGCGAAGCTCTCCCTCCACCTGGCCTGCCCTTCCTCCACACTTGCTCAGTCCTTCTGAGGGTACCACATCCCCTCTGGACTGTGACACCAGCCTCCTAGCAGCCTTCAGCCTTGGCACTTCCCTCTCCCTCCCCCCAATATATCCTGCACACAGCAGTCAGAGGGACTGTTCTAGAAATGCACTCTGGTCATGCTGCTTGCTCTGGGCCCCACCATGCAGCCAGTTACCTGGAATTTTCCAATAGGCATCTATTTGGCTTAGCTGGGCCCTCCTCCAGGACATGGCTGTTTGATGGTGACAGTCCTTTTAGCCCAGGTTTCCAGGAATGGCTGAGCAAGCAGGGGGTACACTGCAGGCCTGGGCACCTTCCCCATGTGCCTGACAGAGGAGGGCTTGAGTCTTGCAGCTTCCTGGACTGGGAGACCCCCCTTGAGTTTCCCAGCCTGAACATACCCAGCCACCTGAGCCCCCAGGGAGTTCCACTTGACTCCTGTCAGTGGGAGGAACTAGAGTTCCCAGGAGGGAAGGAACCCAAGCCTCTGGAGCACCTACTCAGAGCTGGACCAGCTGCAGGTGCTGTGAACACATTGTCACACCTACTCCTGGGCAAACCCTGTAAGACTGACATTACTACCCCACTTTACAGATGAAGAAACTGAGGATGGCTGAGGCAGTGACCCTTGCTAAGGGGTGGCAGCATTTATTCCTCCCAACAAAGAGTAATAACTGCCCATGGCCCAGGCCTGGCATGCCAAGGGCTGTAAAGTTTGCATGGAATAAGCATAAGATGCCATTCAAGGGAGAGAAGGCTCCTTAGAGGACACAGTGCTGCATTCCAGGAGTGGGAACTGCACCTTCAAAGGCTAGCAAGTGTGACAAAGCTACATGTTCAAGGTTATTCCTCTAAGTTAACATTTCTTGAGGTGTAGCATCAACTGGGGGAGTCCAGGTTCTATCACCTACCTTCTACATCAGAATGGGGGGTTGGAAATCTGTATATTAATAAGCTCCTGGATGAATCTACTTAGAAGCTGCAGTTTGAGAACCAACAGGGTGGGGGCATGGAAGGCCCTGTGGACATGTTAAGGAAATAGGCCTCGTCCCCTGGTGATGCTAAGCCAAGTGAGGACAGTGCTGGTGTGGGCTGCAGAGAGATCTCTTTGGTAGATGGAGATGGCCAGCCTGGAGACTGGGGAGCAGCCCTTAGGAGGCCAGCTGTGGGAAGTGAGGTCTGAGGTCTGCACTTCAGAGTTATCAAGGAGATGGAAAGAACAGGGAGAGAGAAGGAGGATTTGAGGAGCAACTCCAGGTCCTGGGTCCAGGGAGGGTATGGGAGCTAGGTTTTGAGAAATGGTGGTATTGGAGCTGGCCCTCCAGGCAGGGCTGACCTGGGGCAGGAGCAGCCACTGTATACCACAGCCAGCGCCGCCCTCAGACCCCAAGCAAGTCAGGCCCCACCCCTAGTCCCTTGTCCCAGGGTCCCCACACATTAAAATACCTTCCTCAAAACTTTCTAGGTCTCACCTAGTACCTAGAACTGGCCAGGGATGACAGTGTTTTCTGTGTGGGCACCGAGGCCTAGGCCCTGACCTGCATGGGTCCCAGTCCCCTATCCACGTCCTCCAGAATGCTTTCCAGACCTCTGCCCCCAAGAGTAGGGTCTACCAGGCCCCCTGAGAGAGCTCTGGAGCTCATCCTGTAAGGTCGTCCTGAGGCCAGGTCCCCATTCCAGGAGGGTACCTGGGGAGCAGATCATAACCACTGTCCCATGCAATGTCCCCCTTTTGTGGGATCATGTGAAAGTGGGCTGCCAGGATGGTCCTGACATGCCCATGGTGGGTGACTTCAAAATATTTGCTCAGGGCTCTGCATACAACAAAGACAGCCCTTGCTACAGCCACGCTAATTGCTGGTTGGTACCTAACCACACTCTCCTGTGCTCCCAGGTGCCTTCTGCTGCCCTGGCCACCCTAGACTGGGTAAATCATGTGAGTGCCATGGTGAGGGCACCCTGGCATCCACTGGCCAGTGACTCCCACTGTTCACCTCTCTTCAAGAATTACACGACCTCCTTAATCATATGGTCAAAGTCAATGTCCCCAGTGATAGGACAATTTGATATTGCATGATCCAATGCACAGAGAATAACACTTCCATGACCTGAATCTAGAGGAACCATCAGCAGTCCAAACTGATAGAAATTCTCTAAGCTCCTGGTTTGTCCTCTTCAAAATTGTCATCATGAAGGACAAGAAAAAACTGAGGAACCCTTGCAGCATAAAGGACCCTAAAGAGACGTGACAGGTGGCTGCAACCGGAGATCCAGGGCTGGACCCTGGATCCATACAGAACATTATTGGGGCCATGGATGAGATGTGAATGGGGTCTGGTGATAATGTATTAATGTTGTGCTATGATTGTACGGAAGTATTCTTGTTTTTAGGAAGTACACACTAAAATATTGTGCCTTCAAGTTCACTCAAATGAGTCTAAAAAAATACTGTTTGTATTTTTTGTATGTACTAGATATATATATGTATATATAGTCATATATATGTGTACATATGTAATGATAAGATAAATGTAGTAACATATTATGTATGATTATGTATGATTATGATATTATGATAAATGTAGTAACATAACTTGAGCAATCTGAGTGCAAGTCTATATAGGAATTTTTATGCTACTTTTGGAACTGATCTATAAGTTTGGTATTATTTCAAAATAAAAAAATTTAGCAGCATTAACAAAGTTAACCACTGAAAATTATAATAAAAATGGCTACCATAGGCTTGGCACCCATAGCTCAGTGGTTAGAGTGCCAGCCACATACACTGGAGCTGGCAGGTTCTAATCCAGCCCAGGCCTGCTAAAAACGACAATGACAACTACAACAACAACAAAAAAATAGCTGCGTGTTGTGGCGGGCACCTGTAGTCCCAGCGACTTGGGAGGCTGAGGCAAGAGAATTGCATAAGCCTGAGAGTTTGAGGTTGCTCTGAGCTGTGATGCTATGACACTCTACCTAGGGCGACATAATGAGACTATCTCAAAAAAAAAAAAAAAAAAAAAAAAATAGCTACCATAATTGAGCATCTACTATGGGCTGCAATGCATTGGCTTTTTAAATCTAACATTAACCATGCAAAGTGGGCATTATAATTTCTATTTTGCAGAAGAGGAAATAGTCTCAGAATTGTTAGTGACTTTCTCTCTGTCACATAGCTTGTAAGCAACAGAGGCAGGAGTTGAACTCAGGTCAAGCTGGCTTAACAATCTATACCAGTGATTGTCAACCAGTGTGCTGTGAGAGGATATTGGGTGAATTGTGAACATTTTAAAGATCATTAATTAAATTATTTTCAAAAGAATTTCAAGGCGCAGTGTTTTTTTTACACTTTTTTTTGATTGACATAATTTAAATGTGCCATGGAAGATTAATTAAAGGTTCACATGTGTTATGAGATTTAAAAAAAAAAAAAAGGGTTGAAAAACACTGGGTAAGGGTTAGGGCCCAGGTTCAGGTGAGGGGCCCTTGATGAGGGTAGGGTTAGACTTTGGGTGAGGCTTCGGGTAAGGCTTCGGATGATGGTTGGGGTCATGTGGGCCTGGGAATGAAGTGGGTTTGTGGGCTGGGCTTGGTGGCTCACACCTGTAATCCTAGCACTCTGGGAGGCCAAGGTGGGTAGATTGCTTGAGCTCAGGAGTTCGAGACCAGCCTAAGCTAGAGAGAAACCCTGTCTCTAAAAATAGGTGGGCAGGCATTTGGTGGGTGCCTATAGTCCTAGCTCCTCAAGAGGCTGAGGCAAGAGGATTGCTTAAGCCCAAGAGTTTGAGGTTGCTGTAAGCTATGATGCCATAGCTCTCTACCAAGGGTGAGGAAGCAATACTTTTTATAAAAAAAAAAAAAAAAAAAAAAAAAAAAAAGAGGTTAAGTGGCCCTTAGGTGAGTGCTAGTGTCAGGGCCCAGCATCAGGTAATAATTAGAGTCAGGCAGGTCTGGGGAATGAAAAGGGTCTGGGGCTGTTGGGTGAGGGCAAGGTTGGAGCCCGGCAGGTGACGGTTGGGGTCAGGCAGCCCTAAGGGGTGAACAGGATGTAGGGCCTTTGAGGGAGGACTAGTGTTAGGGCCTGGTGTCAGATATGCCTGGGAGATGAAGAGGGTTTGCAGCTCTTTAGCGAGAGGAGTAGGGTTAGAGCCCTGCTTGAAATGTTAATTAGGGTCACGTGGGCCTGGGAAATGAAAGGGTTCTGGGACCTTGGATGAAACCTAATGTTAGGGCCCACCTTCGGGTGATAATTAGAGTCAGTTTGGCCTACAGGTTGAAGAGTGTTTGTAGCCTTTGGGTTAGGGATAGGGTTAGGGCTTGGCTTAGGGTTATGGTTGGGGTCAGGCAGCCCTGGGAAATAAAGAGAGTTGGGGCCCTTAGGTAAGGACTAAGCTTACAGCCTGGCTTCTGGTAATTAGGCTCACACAGGCCTGGGGCTGAAGAGGGTTTGGGGCCCTTGGGTGAGTATTAGGGTTAGGGCCTGGCTTCATGTGATAATTAGGTTCAGAGGGCCTAGGGCACCAGTTCTCAACCTGTGGGTCACGACCCACAGGAACTGTATTAAAGGGCCACGGCATTAGGAAGGTTGAAAACCACTGGCCTAGGGGATGAAGATGGTTTGCAGCCCTGGAGTGAGGGCTAAGGTTAGGGCCCATGTTCCAGGGATGACTAGGACATGGGCCACTGATCTTTTTAGGTCAATTGGGTCCACCAGAGAATGCAGGGCCTGGAAGATAACTCAAAGACCAGCCTTAGGTTTTTACAAGGGTGATGTTATCTGAGGGAGTAATGAGGAAATCTACGAATCTTCAGGACCATCAGCCGTGTGACTCCCGAGTAGTAAGTGATTATAGGAGAGCAAGCTCGGGTATGACGGCTGATTGTAGGTACACTTGTCTGTACCTTGGCAGAGTTTAGGCCCCTACCACAGTTCTCATCTTATGGCCTTTTATTAATTTGAAAAAGTGTGATTTCAAAACCAGGGCTCACCCCCAGGCCCTGCTCCAAACTGACCTCACTCTGGTCCCAGCCTGCCTGTGTCCCGAGCCATGCACTCCTCTCACCACAGGGCCCAGCCAGAGCAGCCCTCTTCTAGAAGTTTTCTTCGGGACTAATTCTTGGCTTCTTGGGGCTCAGCGGAGCACACACTGATTTCCTAATGTGGCTCAGGGGAAATAGGTCTCTGGATGTCAGAGACCACTGGATATTTGGCAACTGCCAACTGCCCTAGGTAACTGCCAACTGCCAACTGCCCTTCTTCCTGTGTTGCTTTGCGTCCCAGGGCCCTCCCTCGGGCTGGAGGAGGCCAGGCCTGCCGAGAGCCAGCACTGGGACACAGGTGAAGCTCTTCAGTTTCCTGAGAAAAAGAAGGGAGAGAGACGCCCCCACTTCCACCAACCCCTGGGAGAGCAGCTCTGCTTCCTGTTCTCCCTTCCCTGACCTTCAGCTTGTCCCAGAAACTGCCCTTTGTGTAGAGCTTAGGCCTAGGCTGTCAATGTCAGAAGCCACCCTCTGCCCCTCAGCCCCAGGCACTGAGGTAGACCGCCTCCTCCACGAAGCCTTGGGGGATTGCCAGGCCCGCCTGAGCTGGGCCTACTTAAGTCTCCAAACACTCAAAGTCTGGGATTTATGCTCTGAGCATCTGACTCCTTTCCACGTATTCACTGTTGAACGTATCTTATGTCCCACTCTGGGACAGCAGTGGTAATGACAATAACGATGATGATGATGATGATGATGATGATGATGATGAGAGCATCTGCCCCCACAGCACTCCCCTTGGAGGCTGATATCCTTTGGGACCAGATTTCTCAAAGGAGCCCTTTCATGAGACTAGAAGTTGGGAAGAAGGCAGAAATTCTTTTTTTTAGCAAAACAACGCAGAGCAGACTCTCTCCAGAGTTTATGCCACAGTATAGAACATCTGATTGTCTTTTCAATACTATGCCTTGAGATCAGATCTCCGGGAGGACCTATTCCTTTCTCCCATTTACCCTCCTACATCTACCACGAGCCCCTCCCCAACCCAGGATCAAAGAAGAGCAACGTGCACTGGATGCCAGATGCCCCACGGAAGTAGGACCCTGGTGGGTGAAGAAGGGAAAGGGCTGGAGGATCAGGAGGCTGGAGGGGAGGGAGATGTTTCCAGGGCCTCAGGAATCTCAGGGGTGATCCCAAGTTAGACCTGAGCATCTGGATCTAAGGAAGAAAGTGTGCCCGAGGAGGGAGTGTGGGGACAGTGAGGACAATGAGGTTCAGGAAGTTTAAGCTGGCAGCCCACTGTACACAGTCAGTGGCAGGGCCGGGCTTGCAGCCCAGGTGCTTGAGGTTCAAATCCATGGACAAGTTTTCTTGCCCTACTGCCAGGGGCTTGCTGAAGGCAGGGGTGGCTGTTTGTCCTCACAGCACCTGGCCAAGTGGAAGGCTCATAGAGGCAAGGGGAACTGGGATTCTTCTCTCTCTGCACCTGCCTGCCCCCAAGAACCCAGTTTGCAGGGCCTGTAGTGTGTTTTCCTGGCAGCCCCACAGCTCTCCAGCCAGCTGGTGAGGAAGGTTGAATGATGACTATTTCCTGAGTGTTGGATACAGGATAGAAATGGGGTAATAGTTCACGGAAAGAAGAGGAGGCCAGTCCAGAGACAAAAGGAAGTTTATTAAGAGAAAGAACAGAGGTAGGGTCTGTATCAGAGTCACCCCAGCCCCTCCTGGTTTCAGGCATCTCTATCAAGTTTATGGGAATTGCAAGAATGTGGGTGGTGGGTAGCCTTGTGAGAGGGACTACCTCCTGCAGAGGGGCTGTTAGCCGGGGTGGAAAATCCACACTCCACACCATTCCAGGAGTGATTGCCCCACAATATTCCAGAGATGTGGGGCTTTAACTATTGTTCTGTAGTTAGACCTTTGGACCTCAGGCTTTGTCATTGTTCTGCTGTTTGACTTTTGGCTCAATTCATTGAACTACCTGGCCCTGTTTCTCTAAATGGTTACCTCACTAAAATGGCCACACTTATGCTAAGGGGGTATCTATGGTGTGAGGATTCCTTTCCCACACTGAGCACCTTCTCCAGGCAAATGGACTCATTTCATCCTCAGAACAACTCCTATGGCAGCCCTGTTTCCTTGTCTTTTAATGAGGAGCCCAAATTTCAAAAAATC
Organism: Loris lydekkerianus; assembly: GCA_963574355.1. Lineage (NCBI taxonomy): Eukaryota > Metazoa > Chordata > Mammalia > Primates > Lorisidae > Loris > Loris lydekkerianus. The sequence goes on along the minus strand of CAUYPK010107265.1, from coordinate 60,415 downwards.
AAGGAACTTGACTAGATTCCCACAGAGGAGGTAGAGTGGCCAGGTTCATAAACGTAGGTCTACCTGGCTCTAAACCAAATTAACTTTCTTCTGGAAAAAGTCAACAGCCTGAGGACAGAAGAGCATAAAAAGGATAGCAGGAAAGTTTCGGGGGATGACAGAACTCTTCTATATCCTTTTTGTGGTCTTCTATATCCACAAGTAAAGGTACTTGTGGTTACACATACCTTTTTTTTTTTTTTTTTTTGCAGTTTTCGGCTGGGGCTGGATTTGAACCTGCCACCTCCCTCATATGGGGCCAGCGCCCTACTACTTTGAGCCACAGGTTACACATGTCTTAACATGTGTCTAAACTCATATAACTAAAAGAAAACTCTATGAAACAAATATGGCATAATGTTAAGATTTTATGAACCTAGGGAATCTATTCTTGTCAATATATTCAAAATATTTTATAACAATTTCAAGGGAAAAGCTCAGAAGCAAGAGGAAGAAGAGGGGGAGGATACGTGGGAAGAAGCCTGTTTAGATGTGATGGCTGGAACTGCTGCAGCCATCCTGCAACCATAGAAGAAGTCAGTCTGAGGACAAATCTGAGACACTGGGATGGCAGAACAGAGAGATGGAAAGATGACCCTGTAGTTGTCTGTTAGCTACTGAATCAACCAGAATCTCAAACCTGTCCTCCCTCTGGCCTTCCTCTCTGAGATGATAAATTCGTTTATTGTTGAAGTGAACATGAGTTGGGAGTTTCTGACACTTGGTTGAAGACACTATCACTGATTCAGAATAGAAAATTAGATCTGAAACAGTGGGCCACTTCTATAGCCAGTGGCAGTGCTGAAAAGGATAGTCACTGAGGGATTTGGCTTGGCATGAGCCAACGGGGGAAGCTGTAGGTAGGGGTGGCTTGTTCAGATACTTGCCAGCTGTTTTAAAATTCCAATTTTATGGCAAGTTTAAGTCATCATCATGTGATTTCATCTTAATGCTCCTTTACTAACTGATGCCTTCACCGATGCAACATCTGCCTGGGCCTGGGGGGGGGGGGGGGAGAACTCAGGAACTTTGTGCAGTTAAGAGCTGGAGGTTTGGGCGGTGCCTGTGGCTCAAAGAGGTAGGGCACCAGTCCCATATGCCAGAGATGGCGGGTTCATACCCAGCCCCGGCCAAAAACCACACACACACACACAAAAAAGAGCTGGAGGTTTGGGGCAGCGCCCATAGCTCAGTGGGTAGGGCGCTGGCCACATACACCAAGGCTGTCGGGTTCGAACCTGGCTTGAGCCAGTTAAACAACAATGACAACTGCGGCAATAAAAATAGCCGGGCATTGTGGTGGGCACCTGTAGTCCCAGCTACTTGGGAGGCTGAAGCAAGAGAATCGCTTAAGCCCAAGAGTTTGAGGTTGCTGTGAGCTGTGACGTCATAGCACTCTACCGAGGGTGACACAATGAGACTCTGTCTCCAAAAAAGAAAAGAGAGCTGGAGGAGTTCAAAAATGAGCAAGGTAATTTTTCAAAAATCTAACTTGACAACAAGTCATCCATCTATGCTGGCTGCTACTCAGCGCTATCTCCCATGTACAGATGCAGATGTCGGAGTCTGGGGTCTCCCGTTGCTTGGAGGAAGGTAGAGCTGGGGTGAGAGTCTAAGGTGACAAGACTTCCTGGAAGCTGCCCAGGTAGGGGGGAAAGTCTCCACTCCATCAAAGGCACAATGACCGTGACAGTGATTGCTCTGTAACTCAGTTTCCTCATCTCCACAACAGGGAAGATTCATCCCTCCCACTTAGCTTGTTGTTAGGCTAGGAAATGGTACCTGTAAAGCATCTGGCACATAGTAGGCACTCTGTACATGGCCACTGGTTTCATTCTTAAGCAAACCAAGATTCTGATTGTTTCAGTGGGGAGCAGGAAGGGAGATCCTTTTAGAACCAACTGAAAAAAGGAAGAAAATAAAACCTCAGAATGTCCCAGTCCTCCAGGCTCAGAAGGCTTCATTAGACTTTCATAACATCAGAGTCTGAGAGACAAGGCCTCAGGGGGCTGATGGGGACCCAGCAGGAGAGGAGTCCACTGCCTCCGCCATAGCCCCGCCCTTCCTCTCATCACCGTAGAGACCAAGCAGGCTGCCCAGCGGGGTGTCTGCCCACCCAAGGCCTGAGGCTGCTGCAGAGGGAGGGAAAGAGGCTTGAGCAGACAGGCACCTGCCTGGAAAGCTGGGATGGGGGTTGAGACAGGAACCTGTCTGGAAAGCTGGGCTGGGGGTTGAGAATGACTCAGGCTGGCGCAGAGTGCGCCTGGTGGACTGTGCTTTGATCCCAACTCTGCTAGCAACTTGCTAAATGGCTATGGGAAGAAGACTTCTCGTGGAGCCCTGGGCTCTGACCATCTTCAAGGAAGGGGTCAAAATGTATAAGAGACTCTTGGTTAAGAAGACTGTAGGATGAGGAAACAATGAAATATTTATTGCTGGGGAGAATATTGCTACATATCATTTATGGAAAAAAGGAAACTTACAAAACTAACCCGTGTGATTCCATATCCGTTTGTTGAAAGACAAATACACACAGATTGTCTCACTACTCTTAACCAACAAAAGGCAGAGAGGGAGAGAAATACTCTAAAACAGGCATCGTCTTGCCTCTGAAAGAGGGGATTACATGTAATTCTTATTCTTGTTTCTTTCCCAAAGTTTGGCCAATGAACTTGATGGATTACTTTTGATATAGTGTAACCTTAGCACACATAGCTGCCTTTGGGTGCTTACTAAGCAGGGGCATTGTGCTAAACGCTTTGCATGGTTTAAAGCTCCTTCTGTCCTTACAATCATCTGGGGGGGGGGGAAGAACTATTCTTTCCCCAGTCTGCAGAAGAGGAAACTGAGGTTCAGTGAGATTAAGGGCTTGTTTAAGGTCAGACCACTACAGAGGGGCCAAGCTGAGATTTAAAGACACAGTCAGAATACTAGACTCCAAAATTGTAAACATTACATTACAATAATGTAAACATTATTGTCTCAGGAGAAGAAAATGATAAAAGGTCTGTTTTCTTTGATGTTTTACTATGGAAAAACCAAAGAAATCAAAAGCAGAAAAGTGTAATGAACCCACATGTACCTACCACCCAGCTTTAACTCCTCAGATGGGGGGATCTGGGTAGGGGCTCAGATGGGGGTACTTAGGGAGGGGAGCCAACACACACACTCACACTTGTGAGGCTTCCAGACTCCACTTCTGGCTGCCTTGGGGCCCCCACCAAGAAGGAGTACCGCAGCTGCCCTCCTCGTCCCCCCCACCTGGTTCCTTCCTCCTCTCCACATTCTACTGACTTGCATTTCCCCCGCTGGCTTCTTTATAGGTTCCTGGTTCCCCTCCAAGGCCTTGAGGTTTTGGCAGCTGTGGAGGACTAGGGAGGACATGGCCAGGGGCCCTGACAACGCGCCGAGACGGGCACTCCTGGTGGTGCTGGCCGCCGTGGGCACAGCCATGACAACAGCTACCAACCCTGGCGCTGTGGCCAGGATCTCCCAGAAGGGCCTGGACTACGGTAATTGGATACCTTCCTTCCCTCCTCTCCCATTCCCAAAGAACACTTATTGAGCACTTACTGTATGCAACCCTTCAGATCCAAGACCTGGCATGCTCACAGTTCTGCAAAATAGGTCCCCTTTACCCCTGGTTTACATATGAAGACGGTGAGGTGGGAGCTGCCCAAGATCACAGGGCTGGGAAGTGGCAGAGCATGGGTCTAGAGGACTTCAAGCTCAGTGCTCAGACCACCGAGGGTCCTCATGGCCCCATTCTTCTCCCTACCCAATGCACACCGCAGGTTTCTGAGGCCCTTCTCTCTCCAAAGCTGGCTCTCAACCTTGCCGTTTGCCTCCAGGGACTGAGGCGGCTGAACAGAGGGAAGGAAAGTGTGGGGAAGGCCCTCCTCCATGCTCTCCCCAGTGCAGGGGCTGGTAGTCATACTGTGTGCTGTACTCCACCGGGTGACCCAGGGGTGTCCGCCTAGGCCACTCATCTGGGTCCAGACAAGACAGAGTGACACAGAATAGCCTGTGGGATCTGCTGGGACTTGTGCCAGGCACTGTGCTTCGGAGCTTTACACACAAGATCTCATTTATCCTCACTTCAACCCTGGACAGGACATACTGGGACTATCAATATTCACACATGAGAACTGGTCAGGCTGGACTTGATGCTGATGCCCAGCACAGACTGCTTGATGCTGCCTCCTGGTGGCAGAGAGATGACCTGCAGGAGAGCAGGTGATGCCCCAGCCCTATAGAAAACAGACCAAGAGGAAGGCAGATCCTTACCAGCTGGTATATTTCTGGGGAACAGGACAGGACCCCTGAATTCCTAGCCCAGCCCAGGCAGAACATCTCTGAATCCTGGAGTGTGGGCAGAAGGCCCCATGTCAGCTAGGAGGAAGGAGTGTGCCTTTGCTCCAAACCCAAAGCTGGGGTGGCCCTGATGATTTCCTGGGAGCAGAGGCTCAGCCAAGGGCTTTAACTCCTGCTCTGTCAGAGCAACCTCGGTTTCCCCCTCTATCTGTGCCCCATGTTGCAATCAGAGTGAGTTTTTGAAATGCAGCAAATCTGTTCATCCCCCTCTGCTGCCCGCTAATACCACCATTGGCTCCTTCCTGCTTTCAGAAGCTGTCATTTGAGACCCTTCAAGGCCTGGCCCAACCGACTTATAGATCCTGGCCACCCCACATTTTCCTTCTCCTCTAGCAGTGACCATTGTTTACTTTTAAACCCTTAGAAGGCTTACCCCAGAGCATGGGCTCTAGAATCAGAAAGCCTGGTTTCAAATCCCACCTCCACCACTTGTCAGCTATGTGGCCCTGTGGGCCCTTGACTTCTGAGCCTCAGGTTCCTCATCTGTGAAACGGGGTAGTGACAAGACCTATTTCCTAAGATTGTTAAGATTCAACAACTTAATTCACATACATAGCGTAGAACAGTGCCTGGCACAGAATAAGAGCTTAAACAAATTTATTATTTCATTATTGTTTTTTTCCTAACTGGATTTTGGAAAACACAAAGCTGGAGCTCTGTTATCTTAGTACTAACTCCTTCTCAAGTGATGCATTTAACTTTTCACGGTCTGTTAGCCACATAACAACTGCTGGTAGAATTCCTGCCATGGAGGTGTTTATTTATGTATTTACCCAACAAATATTAGACAGTTTCTAAGCACCAGGAACTATGGAAACAGTAGGGGACACATTAGTAAATGAAACTGACATTGCTGCTGACCTTGGGTTGGGTTTAGGGGGCTTCCATCTGGTGAGAGAGACATTAATCAGAGTCATGTGACTAAATGTATAATTGCAAATGGGATGACAGGCTCCAAAGGGGACTTCTACGACATTCTGAGAATGATAACCAAGGGGCCTATTCTAGTCTACTAGGGCAGGGGAGACTCCCAGAGGAAGTGATGATCGAGGTGACCAGAAGTTGACCAGGTGAATATGGGAGGGAAGAGTTTCCTAGGCAGCAAGAATAGCACATGCAAAGGTCCTGTGGTGCCAGTCCAAAAACCAGAGGTGAGGTGGTTTTGGAGACATAGCATAGAGCAAGCAACAAAGTGGGTATTCAATAAATACTTGCAGGACACATGTTGCAAGGGGTGTCTAGGGGATGATGGTTTAAATCAGAGATCAGAAACAGTCCACAGGCCAAATGTGGCTTGCCACATATCTTTGCTTGCCTGATGAGCCAGGAGTGGTTTTTATACCTTTAAATGATTGAAAAGAATCAAAAGAAGAACAGTATCTCACATATGAAATTTATATGAAATTCAAACTTCAGTGTCCATAAATAACATTATTATTGGAACATAGGCACATTCACCTGTTCATGTGTTGTCTGTGGCTGCTTTCGCGCAGTGACAGAAACAGTGTGACCCACCAAGCTAAAAACAGTTACTCTCTGGCTGTTTTGTAGGAAACCTTAGCTGACCCCTGTTTGGGACCCACCCAGTCCACTGTCTGTGTTATGGACAGGGGCCACGTGTCCACAGCCAGCCCTGCCCTACTCGCCTGGGCTGACCAGCTCTGCCTCTGACCATCATCCCCTGTTCTCTCCCCTTCAGCCTGCCAGCAGGGAATGGCCGTGCTACAGAAGGAATTGGAAAGGATCAAGATTCCAGATTACGCAGGAAAGTTTCAAATCAAGCATTTGGGGAAAGGGCATTATAACTTCTACAGGTGAGGCCTGTCCCTCAATATACTGAACTTGCAGTGTTCTGGGGCCCCCAACTCTAGAATCGCAGAGCCACAAACTCTGCCGCTTTCAGAGTTTAGGATCCCAGAGCCAGTATTTTCTCCAAACCAAGGGTATCTAAGCCCCCAAGCTAAGGATGGTGAAAGTCACAAAAACTTCTTTCCTGCACCCACCATGACCTCCCAGGGGATACAGAAAAATTCTGCATCAGGCCCATGTATCAATTAGAATGGGGGGGTGGGGGGATGGGGTTCAAGGACAGAAAATCTAATCCAAAATGTCCTAAGCCAGAATTCAGTGGCCCACATGCCTGAAAAGTCTCTGGACTAGTCTAGATTCTCATTCAGCTTGAAATGGGCTCAGATGTCATTGGAACCTGCTTCTCTGTTGCCACCTCTCAGTATCCTTGGACAGACCTAATTCTCAGGCAAAGTGTCTCCTCCAGAGGCAAGATGGCTCCCGGCCTTGATCTCAGCACTCCCAGTCCATGGAAGTAGAATACCTTCTCCTTGCACCTCAAGAAAAAACCTTAAGATTTACATACTCCTGAGCCAGTCATTGTGAGGGAATAGACTACATTAGCTGGCTCAGCCTAAGTCACAAGCTCCACCCTCTGAAGACAGAGGGGACATCAACTTTCTTTGGAGTGGTATGGAACAGTTGTGGGGAGAGGCTCCCCCAAATGAAATAGCAGTTCTGTTACAAGAAAGAGGTGTGTGTGCTGGAAAGAAAACCCATAAATATCCTTTACAGAATCCATTCATTCAACAGATTATCTTGAGCACTTTCTGTGTGTCTGCCACAGCAGGTTCTGAAGCTACAATAGTGAAAAAAGACAGACACATCCCACTCATGTGCAGAGTTTATAGTTGAAGAGATAACCTTGCTGTCACACATCCTAGGACATAGTGATTATTGTGCCCATTTTACAGATGAGGACACCGGGGTTCAGGGTAATTCAATGATGTGCCTAGGCTAACACAATAGCGTATTGAGAAACAGGATTCAAATGCAGATTTGTCTGACTTCAAGGCCCAAGTGCCCACATATTTGCCAAACACTATAGTCATAGCTTTGGACTCTCCTTCCATGTATGGGTGAAGGGCAGGGTAGGGTGGGAGGGTGAGTCTGCTTTAACCATTAACGGAGCCTTTGTGTGGACACCCAGGAGGCTGACTTAGCATTTCTCCTTTGCAGTATGGATATCTGTGGCTTCCAGCTTCCCAGTTCCCAGATAAGACTGGTGCCCAGGGTGGGCCTGAAACTCTCCATCAGCAACTCCAGCGTCAGGATGAGCGGAAAATGGAAGGCACGGAAGAGTATTGTGTACGTTTCCATATTGGGGGTATATTGAGTGTAATCTTGCTGAATTTGGGAGAGATAAGAGCCAGGGTCTCAGATTTCCAGTTTTCCCCTTATCCATGGCTACATGTCATCATAGGGTTTCTACAAAATTTTGTCATATAAAAAGATTCAACATAATGCTGGTTGCTAGCTGAGCATTCATCCACTTCTCATAGGGCACGGGCAAGGCTATGTTGGTGCATGTGTTTAGGATGGAAAGGTAACTGGACTTTTCATGTATTCTTTGTATCAGTTAGCTATTGCTGAGTAAAACAAACCATCCCAAACTCCTGTGGCTTAAATCAACAATCATGGCTCGGCACTTGTGGCTCAAGTGGCTAAGGCACCAGCCACACACACCTGAGCTGGTGGGTTCAAATCCAGCCTGGGCCTGCCAAACAACAACGATGGCTGCAACCAAAAAATAGCTGGGTGTTGTGGCAGGTGCCTGTAGTCCCAGCTACTTGGGAGGCAGGAGAATTGCTTGAGCCCAGGAGTTGGAGATTGCTGTGAGCTATGATGCCACAGCACTCTACCCAGGGTGACAGCTTGAGGCTCTGTCTCAAAAAAACAAAAACAAAAACAAACAAACAAAAAAACAACCAACAATCATAAAGGCCAGGTTCCTTTCATGCTTATAATACTAGTACTATGGGAGGCCTGAACTCAGGAGTTCAGAGACCAGCCTGAGGAAGAGCAAGACCCTGTCTGTACTAAAAATAGCCAGGTGTAGTGGCACACTACACTGCCACTAGACTGAGAGTGTCCCAGCTACTTGGGAGGCTGGGGCAAGAGGATTGTTCAAGCCCAAGAATTTGAGGTTGCTTTGAGCTTTGACACCACAGCACTCTACTCAGGGCAACAGAGTGAGACTGTCTCAAAAAAAAAAAAAAACCCACCAAAACAATAATCATATATATGATCACCAGTTGTCAGCAGGGTTTCAGCTAATCCAGGTTGGGCTCAGCTGGGGGTTCGGGGGCTCGTGTGCCTCCTCCTCCTCTGTGGACCAGTGGGCCTCCCAGAGTATGTTCTTGGTGATACCAAAGTGAAAAAAGGGAAGGCAGGAGCATGCAGGTTCTCTGAAGGCCTAGGCTCAGAACTCATATGCCATTGACCAAATCATATCATGTAGCCAAGCCCAAAATCAAGAGCAAGGGAACGCCCACCCCCATGATAGGCGGTGGCAAGGATATGAGTGCACAGAGAGGTGAAAATTGGGGCAACTCATCCAAAGTACAACCCTGATCAAATACTGCCTCTCACTCAGTGACTTTGCAGAATAGCAACAGTGGCTTAGATTGACCAGTCGCATTAGGAAAGTCTCCTATATGGGGAATCTAGAGAGAAAAAGGAAGAGAAGCCACCTTGGGCGAGCCTGCCCTCCCTCACAAGGGCTGCTGGGTTTGTCTGCTCCCCACAATGAGAATCGCCTTATTCTCAGGCAGCACCTGAGGCTTAAAGGAGTAGGGCGCCGGCCCCATATGCCGGAGGTGGCAGGTTCAAACACACCCTGGCCAAAAACTGAAAAAAAAAAAAAAAAAAAAAAAAAGAATTGCCTAATTCTCTACCTGGGCTCTTTGATATTTGTGTGTAGAGCTGTGATGCCACAGCACTCTACCTCCTTTGCAGCATGGATATCCTGCGAAGGATATTTGATATTTGTCATTTTACATATTGGTCACACCATAAAAAATAATAAGACTTATAGAAGAGTTGACAAATTACATTCATGTCCACTGCCTTTTTCAAATGCATTTCATCCCTGAGGGAGAAGTCATTAACCCTATTAATTAATTAATGGAGGCATTAATTCATTGAAGTCCTTGGCTTCAAACACCCAGCCTTTTAGTAACAAAGCTGAGATGTGCAACAACAAAACTGCTGATTCAGAGTCTCGGTGAGGAAAGAGAAGCTCAGACCTGGTAAGAAACGTGCCCAAAGCCACACAGCAAGGGCAATGCCCGAGTCAGTGGTTAAGAGCAGGGTTCTACCAGGTAGACACAGGGTTCAGACTCTAGGCTGGAATCCTGCCTCTACCAGTCAGCTGCTGCGTGACCTTGGACAAGCTGCCTCCTCCCTCTACACACCACCTGCTCACCCTGTCGTGGGGATAGCAGTGAAACCTACCTTCTGGCATTGGTGTGAGGTTGGCATGGCAGCAGGGAGGAAAGGGGGATTGCTTTGCTCTACACCACTGCCCTTTGTCTTCCTTTAGGAAAACCAGTGGCAATTTTGACCTGAACATAGACGGCATCTCCATTTCTGCTGATCTGAAGCTGGGCAGTGACCCTGTCTTAGGCAAACCCACCATCTCCTGCTCTGGCTGCAGCAACACCATCAACAGTGTCAAAGTGCACATTTCAGGCAGCAAGCTGGGGTATGACCTTCTGGGGCGGTGGTCGGGAGGAGGGACCAGAAGAAGAACTCTCCTAATCATGCTTGTGTCCAGAAAACATCCAGAGTGCCACCTCCATGCCAGGCCTCCTACAGAGGCCTCGGGAGGGGGATCCATAGGTGAAGCAGACACTGTCCCTGTCTCAAGGCCTAGTTTGTTCATTCAATGCGTATTTGGCAGATTTTACTGGGCATTTGTATCCCCCAGGCTTGTGCTATGTACTTTATGCACTAAATTATTTTCGGGCCACAAATCTGTAGGCGTTCATCCATTTAGGAAAAATCTACTGAAAGGCAGTTATGCAACACGCAGTGATCAGTAAAAACTTAGTAATAGCTAACATTGGTGAAAGGCTTACCACGTGCCAAGCGCTGTTTTGAACACAGGCAGCTCTCCTTCGAATCACATGATGAGTTTCTGAGAGTAGTCTCGTGTTACTCCGTTTTCAGGGGGAAAAACCAAGGCACAGAGAGGACAGAAAATACTCTCAGTTTTCATAGCTAGTGAGATTTAAGCCTATCTGGCCCCAGACTCAGCCACCTAGATCTGTTCCCTTAAAGGTTCCGGTCCATTGAGTAAGACAACCATAAACCAAATCGTTGCATTAATAAAAGGCTCGCACAGAATCACAAAAGGAGATGAGAACAGAGAAAAAGAGGAACAAAGTGTTAGGGACACACAGAACAGGAGGAGCTGACCCAGTCTGGGGGCAAGCCAGTTATTCCTTAATGAAATGACATTTGGATTAGGATGAAAAGAATAAATAGGAGTTAATTAGGTAGATGTTGGGGACAGGGTGTTTTAAGTAGCAAGAAAAGCACGTGCAAAGGCACTGTGGTATGAGGAAGCACAGAAACAGGATGAGGCAGGCTGGCGTGGCTGGTGAGAAGGAGGAGTTGGTGAGGGATGAGACTGAGACCCAGGCAGGGGCTCAGCCAGCCCTGCAGCTAATAAGGAAATAACCTTATAAACAGGTCACTAAAATAGGGGAAGATGTGTTTAATGGGTTGTGTGCAGTTGGAGCCCTGGGGTGAGGGTGCCAAGGTCTATTTGGAGGAGGGAGGAAGGCTTCCCAGATGAGACCACCTCCTGAGTCCAGCCCAGGGACATCTAGAGAGCCTCATATATGTCCCTACATGTCAACTTCCAGGTGGCTGATCCAACTCTTCCACAAAAGAATTGAATCTTCAATCCGAGACATCATTAACAATGAGGTAGGAAGGGCTGGTGGAGTGGGGGGGCTCGTCCATGGTCAGAGCAGGAGGCCTTGAGTAACCACACACAGCTCCCCTCACTGGACACTTCTGCTCTCCCACAGACCTCTCAGCATGAGGCTATTTATTTATCTATTTATTTTTTGAGACAGAGTCTCACTCTGTTGCCCCAGGCTAGAGTGCTGCGCTAGCTAGCTGCGTTGCCTAGCTCACAGTAACCTCAAACTCCTAAATTCAAATGATCCTCCTACCTCAGCCTCCTGCGTAACTAGGATTACAGGTGCCCGCCACCCTGCCTGGCTAATTTTTTTCTATTTTTGGTAGAGACAAGGTCTCGCTTTTGCTCAGGTTGGTCCTGAGCTCAAGAATCCACCTGCCTTGGCCTCCCAGAGTGCTAGGATTACAGGCCTGAGCCACCACGCCTGGCCAGGCCCATACAGGCCTTTGAAACTCAAAGGAGTCCTGCACTCAAAACCAGTTCATGTCTATTTTACCGAAGAGCCTACCAAGGGATCAAGAACCGGTCACCCCTCATGCCCCCACCAAACCTTCATTCATGCCTGCTCAGACCCCCTCTGCCCTTCCCTGGCGTTCTTTCCTACTAAGGAAGTGCCCTTCCCTCCCGACCTCCCTCTCCTGCCACAGCTCTGGTAGCCTCAGAGCCTTGCTGGCTCCTTCCTCCTCCCCAACCCACCCCAGACCCTTCCCCCAGTGCTCCCCTCCCAGAACAAATGCCATCGATGAAGCTGCAAGCCTGGACTCATGGTAGCCTGTTCCGTGAGACTGGAACTAGTATAAGAGACAGGCCCAAGGCAGCGCCCCCCAACCCTGCCCACGCCCTGAAATCCCCAAGCCATCTTCCTCAGCTAAGAAAAGAGGCCATTCATTTGGCTAATTCCCTTTAATAAACCATCAGTTTCCAAGAATCACCTGAACCTAGCTCAAAGGGCAATGAGCTTGGGCATTCTCCAGAAGGTAATGCGGAGCCACTGAAGGTTTTAGGTAAGGGGTCGACCTGGCCAGATCTGTGCTTCAGGACAATTGCCCTGTTCACTATGGGCAGGATAGGAGGGGCCACGAGTCAGGGCAGGGAGGCCCACTGAGGTGGCATGTGCAGTCATCCAGGTGGGAAGGTCGAAGACTGAAAGTGCTGGCAGGGAGACATCCATCCAGTGAAACCATCTAGCTGAAGATATGGTGTCAAAAGTGAAAAAAGAGAAAAATCAATGCATAGATGCGCTACACACTGGATTATAGAATGGGTTTTAGGATCAGAATCCCTAGATTTTGGTGTTGGCCTCTAGGCCTAACTAGCTGTGGAACGTTGAGCAAATTATTCCCTTTTTTTTTTTTTGAGGCAGAGCCTCAAGCTGTCACCCTGGGTAGAGTGTCATAGCATCACAGCTCACAGCAACCTCCAACTCCTGGGCTCAAGCGATTCTCCTGCCTCCACCTCCCAAGTAGCTGGGACTACAGGCTCCCACCACAACGCCCAGTTGTATTTTTTGGTTGTAGCCATGATTGTTGTTTCATGGGCCCGGGCTGGATACAAACTTGCCAGCTCAAGGGTATGTGGCTGGTGCCTTAGCCGCTTGAACCACAGGCACCGAGCCTATTCCCTCTTTTTTAAAAATTGAGACAGAGTCCCATTTTGTTACTCCCTTCCTCAATAGAGTACAGTAGCGTCATAGCTCACAGCAAACTCAAACACTTGGGCTTAGGCAATTCTCTTGCCTCAGCCTCCCTAGTAGCTGGGACTACAGGTGTCCGCTACAACACCTAGCTATTTTTTTTGTTGTTGTTTGTTTGTTTGTTTAGCAGGCCCAGGCCAGGTTTGAACCTACCAGCCCCGTAGCATGTGGCTGGCACCCTAACCACTGAGTTATGGGCGCCCAGCCTATTCCATCTTTTTTTTTTTTTTTTTTTTTTTTTGCAGTTTTGGCTGGGTTTGAACCCACCACCTGCCAGGTATGTGGGGCCAGCACCCTACTCCTTAAGCCACAGGCACCGCCCTATTTGAACCTCAGTTTCACCATCTATAAAAAGGGGGCACAAAAAACTTCTTCACCAAGATATAGAAGGATTCAAGTGGCCACTCTCTAGCCCCCATGAAAGTACTGGTCTAAATGAGTGAATGGATGATGTGTCGCCATGCTAGGAGGGGCAGGAAACAGGGAAGCAGCAAGCTGGGAAGGAATACAGAGTGCAGGGTGGGTGCCTGCGGGAAGGGGGAGCCTGAGGCTGCACACAGTGTGCCTGGAGGGAAGAGCCAGGCTGCCATTTGCTGTGGTCTGGAGCCATCTGTTGGCCCTCGAGGGTGAGCAAGGCTGGTGACAGTGCCTCGGGCAGCCCAGGGGTCTAGCTAGCAGCTGTGCTGCCCTTTAGCCCCTGGGCCATTTGGAGAAGAGGCACAGGTTCCTGGAGCATGACAGTCTGGGTCTCAGAACTTCCTTCCAGAGCCTTGTGTGACAGAAACACCTCCAGGGAAACCACATTTTCTCCTTCCCTTCCTTGTTCTCTCCCTCTCTCCCTTCCTGCCCTTCCTAAGCCATTTTAGGTGCGCACACAGCCCCCATGCCCATGCAGCTGCGGCTGCCCACCCGGTCCCCTCCTCCCTTCTGCCTCTCTTTCCTCAGGCAGAATAACTTGATTGGCAGTAGGGGAGGAGAGGAGGGAAGCATGGTGGGGTGAACTGCAAGGAAGAGTGAGGACCTGAAGAGTTGGGTTTAGGATGTGTAGGACATAGGGGATATCCAGGGACAGTTGTTCAGGAGGCAGCAGGGCCCCAGGCTGGAGCTCAGAGGAGAGGGCTGCTGGGCTGCGAAGCAAGGACCAGTGTTGACCATGTGTGGGAGCAGTGGAGGTGACTTGGCTCAGGCTCCCCAGGCATAGGCTGACATAGGGGTACAAGGAGGTGATCAGGAGGTCCCAGGTAATGGGAGGACTGGGGAGGGGACAGGAAAAGAAGCTGCACCTCAGAACTGTCCCAGAGGGGGGCCGAAGCTGGGGTGTTTACCCCCCTAGGCTTTTCTTGGCTCTTTGAGCAGAGAAAGTCTTCAGGCAGGGAAGAGAGCTGGGGTGTGCAGAGAACGGTTCATCCCAGGTGCAGGTGATCTCAGGGTGAACATCAAGGACTGGGGTGGGCCCCGCCAGCATCCACATGGGGGACACGCATGTGCCTGAAGTGGCTCAGGGAAGGTCCATGAGTGGAAGGGACAGGGAGCAAGAAGGGGGGAGGGGCTCCCACACTCGCAGGGGTGGGGGAAGAAGATCTCACAGAGAGTCCTGGGGAAGAGATGGGGAAAGGACAGAAGAGGGGGCATTTCCAGGAGGACGGCCACCCACACCAGGGGCTGCCTGGCAGAGAAGGGCAGATGCTGACGTTAACGAGGGGAAGGCCATGGGAGGGCAACCTGGGGAGGGGAAGGGACGGGCTTATCCCAGCCCCAAATTCTTAGTTAGGGAAGGTTGTAATTTCAATTCTATATTCCAGCCATCTATTTCTTTACAACAAGCAACTCAAACTTTGGAGTCATAAAATAACCACTATACTTAATGCTCATGGAATCTGTGGATTGAGACATCAAACAGGCTTAGGAGGGATGGCAGAGCTTCCCTCTGCTCCATGACGGGCCTCATCTCAAAAGCTCATGCTTAGCATCTTCTGGAAGGTTCTTCTCTCACCTCTCTGGTGCCTGGGCTAGGAAGTCTTGGAGCTCGGCCCAGCTGGGACTATTTCCCTGAACTGCTACTGTGGCCCTCATGGGGCTGTGGCTACTCACAACATTTGACTGTGTGCCCAGGGGGAGAGACCAGAGAAGGAGCATTTCCAGAGACCAAAGTGGAAAATGCACAGTCTTTTATGTCTTTGCCTCTGAAGTGGCAGTGTAATTTCTGCTGTGCTCTGTGGCTGAGAAGCAAGTCACCAAGCCCTATTCTAGGGGAGAGCTCACAGACTCCACCTCTTGATGGGGCGTGGCAAGGCCACATTATAGAAGAGCAAGTGAAAGGGGACATACTAGCTGCCACGTTCCATTTTACAGATGAAAAAACTGAGGCCTAGGTAAATGGTGTAACTTCCTCAGTGGCAAAGTCAGCTTGTGACCCAACCCAGGTCTTCTCAGACCAGTGCTTATTCCACTGTGAGTCTTGGGGTTGGGGGAAGGGTCAGAAGGAAGTAGACAGGGAATGGCTTCCCTGACCATATACAGCAAAAGTGGGGTACCCACCCAGACTCAAGCAGAAAGCCTGCCCCTGCTCCCAGAAGCTCAGATAAACAAAGGCTAACCATTGACTAACCCATGTTTGTCTGTTTACCACTTCATTCCACAAAGGGTCTCAGGTGGCAAAAAAACAAACAGATAAAACAGAAGACCAGCAACCAACAACAACCCCACATTATAAAATAGAAAACATAAATATCCATCAGGAAAGTTCCACACGAGGTTAAGAAATAGAATGCAGACATGTAGGTCACACAGTCACATATAGTTATTATTTCAAAGTTGCATGTTGGACTCTGAGCTTCCTGGTGGCCAAAGAGAAAAGGGAAACCTGACTGGCTATGTAATTTTCAAGAAAACATTCAAGGAAAGCAAACATATCAGGACCACTATTCCAAAAGGACATCATCTACTTTGGGAAGCCCTTACTGACCACTTTTTTGGTTCTCCCCAGATCTGCAAAGTCGTGACCAATTCTGTGTCATCTATGCTGCAACCTTATTTCCAGAAACTGCCAGGTGAGGGCTGATGGGAATCAAGGATAGAAAGGGATAGAAGGGGGAGATGGGTATAGAGGCAAAGTGGGTGTGATGGAGCCTGCAAGTTCCCCAGGCAGGCCTGGGCCTGAGTGGGAATGGTCAGAGCAGGTTATTTTCAAGTGGCAGGTGGCATTGGGCTAGGTTCTGTGGCAGATCTAGAAGTGAGAGGGAAAACAGCACACACCCCCTATTCCCTCAGCTTTGTGGGGGCCAAACAGCCAAATGCCCCCAGTAATGTGGGACAAGAGACATATCACTGGCCTGAGAGCTGATGCTGGTCACTCTTCCCTGGACCTTAATTTCCACATGCTTAAAATGGAGACAATAATCTCTTCCCCCAAGCACTTGGTAAACTGCAAAGAGCTGCGGCAGGCAGGGGAGGTCTCCCTCTGGTCAGGTGCTCACCCTGTGCCAGGCACTCAGGAAATGGTCCCCTCTCAGCCTCTCCATACCCCGCTGAGATAGACATTATTCTCCCCATTTCACAAGGGAGAATACTGAGCCTGGGAGGAGAGCTGAGACTTGCCCAAGGTCACAAAGCCATCAGGATTCAAATCTGGAGTTCATGTTTTCTTAACTCCAAGCCTGTACTCCAAACTGGGATGGGGGCTGCCTCCCCTCAAAGCCTGGCATGGCTGGCACAAAATTCCTCTGCCCATTTAAGAGGAATTTTCTTCCTCCAGTGCAGGGGCCCATCTGGACATGTTCATGCCCAAGATTTGGCAAGGAAAGGATATTTTTTTTTTCTTTGAGTCCCACCTTCTCGTGCCCCTCCTCTGCTATCTTAGGTAATGTGGATTTCTGAACCTTAGTTTCTTCCCCCCTAACATGTGACAGAAGGGTTAAAGGAGGGGCCAACATTTATGTAATTCTCACTGAGGACTGGTAGGAAACAAAGTAACAGTTCAGATTGACCCAGAGAGGCTGAGCCTGGGATATTATCACTGCTGATAACAATCCTTCTCCTGGGATTTGATTTTCTCCTGTATCCTCCCAGCATCTGTGGAAGTTGCTAGTATCACCCCCTCTACAAATGGCAAAAAGTAGTTTGAAGAAGAACAAAGACTTTCCCAAGGTCATGTAAAGTTTGATTCAAGCCCGGGTCTGTGCCCTTGACCCTGTGCTTCAGCCACTCTTCTCAGGGCTGTTAGAAGAAAAGAGCAAGATAATATCTGCGATGTGGGGTGTGGGTTCATTTTCCTATAAGGTGAGCCAGGGAGGGCTTCCTGGAGGAAGCACTGCAGTTCTTGATCCAATTGTAGGAGATGCTGACCCGGCATCACAGGTCCCAGGGATGCTGTCTCATGGTTCATCTCCTTTTTCTCTAGTGAAGCCCAAAATAGATGCTGTGGCTGGGATCGACTTTTGCCTGTTGGAACCCCCAATAATCACCACTGAGTACCTGGATGTACAGATGAAGGTGAGGCTTACACGGAGAGTCACATAACCTCAAGCCTCTCCCTCAGATCCTTCCAGGAGCCCCTTGGTCCTTGGAAACAATCTTGTAATGCCCTCTCCTTCTCTTACCTGCCCCAGCACCCTCTCCCTCTCCACACTCCTCTGACTCTCCCTGCTCCAGGCACTCTGGCCTCCCACTTTTCCCAAGGCACACTATGCCTGCCCTCCCCAGGGCCTTTGCACTTAACCATTCCCTCTGCCCATGGTACTCTCCCCCAGATAGTCACACAGCTCTCCTGTGCTTTCTTCAAGTCTTTGGCCGATTATCCCCTCCCTAGAGAGGTCTTCCTAGCCTACTCTTGCTGACATAGCTCTCTGCTCCCACATCCTGCTTTGTTACTAATACGTACACATGCACACACACTGTCTCAAGTCGATAGATCATCAAGGGACTTGTCATCAAGTCCCTTCCTATGATGAGAGAGAAGGGGCTGCGACTACTTTATTCACTACTGTATATGCAGCACCTGGAACCATGCTTGGCACATAACAGGTGCTCAATTAATATTTGTTGGATGGATGGATGGAAGGGAAGATAAATGGATGGGTGTGTAGATGGGTGAATAGAGAAATGAATGAATGGCTAGGTGGGTGGATTAATGGATAGATGGATGGGTGGGTGCGTGGATGGGTGGATGGGTGGACAGATAGATGAATGGATATATGGATGGAGTCTGATTTCATGCCACTTTCTCCCTTACTCACCCACCCTCCAACCAGACACACTGGTCTTGCACTTCCTGAGATACATAAAGCTTATTCCCGCCTCAGGGCTGTTATTCTTCCTGCCTGGAACTCTCTTCCCTCCCAATGTCCACCTGTACCCTGCTGGCTTCTTACTCCACGTGGGTCTCTGCTCAGCTGTCTCTCCCAGAGCAGTCTTCCCACCACCCCAGCCAGAGCAGGTCCCACTTCCTGGAATCCATGCTGCCTTTCACCCTTCCGCAACTGGTGATTTATTTGCTTCTTTGCTTGTGGTTCACTGGTTTGTTCCAAAACACATTCAATGCAAAAAAGAACATTTAGAAACTACAGAGGAGTTGAGAAATAAACAGGAAGGAAGGAAAGAATAGAAAGAGAGAAATCACCCAAGTCCTAAAAGCCAGAGATAAGCATTGTCGAGACACAACACAGAGACAAATACACGCACATCCCATTTCTATGGAGAAAGAAATACACACAGAACCCCCAGTATGGACATGGGGGAAATGTCCACATATATCCTCATATATAGACATAGAAATACACACATACACATTTGCATGTGACATATCACGCATCCTGCTTTACAACAGTTCAGAATAGAAATGTGTAGCATGAACATCTTTCCATGAACCTTCCTTCTGCAGGCCTCTTACTGGCCATTGGTTCTTTCAGTGGAAACTTGGGATAAGATACGTGGACACTGCCCCCTCCTGGGACATTTGGTCTCTTTCCATTTTTTTTTTTTCCTACAAACATAACCAAAGCTGCAGTGCTCATCCTTATAATTGTATCTCTACCCAAGCTCAAATATTTTCTAGAAGTAGAATTGCAGAGCTAAATGTCATGCTAAAACCATCCACATACGTCTAAGGGAGACAACAGAGTAAAAGAGAAAAACAAGGGGTAATTATCCACAGTGAAGGAGAAGGCCCCGGGGACCTCCTGGGTTTGTGCCCCGGGGTGATTGCTGAAAACCATGGAGTGTGTTCATCGCATAAATGCACAGGACAAGTCATCTAGATTTTACTGATAAGCCACAGGAATGGATAAGCACTGTTCTTGCACTTGCTTTTCTCACTAAAAAGTACATAATGAATGTGGTTTTGATCAGTTCACAAGTACATGTTATTTTTAAGAGTTGCATATTCATACCATAAGTGTCAGGTTCATTGATTTTAAACAATGAAATGATTCAAAAGTACAGAGAATGTTACACACTTCCAAATGCCCACCGGCCCAGATTTAAGAAATGTTAACATTTTGTCCTATTTGCTTCTGATTTCTTTTGTAAAAATGAAACATTGTAGACAGAAGGAGCTGAGGCCCCCTTGGGCAGTGCTCCACAAACCTGCCCCACCCCTGGTGACCATGCTGGTGACATCATCAGTGTGTATCCTTGCCTGTGTTTTTTTTTTCTTTTACTTTTTATGGGCCTTTAAATTTTACTTAAGTGGTATCCTACCATATGTATCCATCTCTAATTTGCCTTTTTAAGCCCAACATTATTCTTTAGCTCAATAAATGATCTGCTTTTGCAACATGTTGCCAATTGCTCTTCCTACACAATATAAACAAGCCTAGAACACTCACCAAAAGTTGGATAGCATCAGTTAACACAAACAACACTTAAAGCAATTTATTTCTTCTCAAATTTTGCTAACTTTATAGATGAAACAAAGAAACAGAATTTCATTGCTCTTCTGATACAATTTTGCTGCTTATTAGCAAGGTTGAAGCTAAGCCAATGGAGTGTTCAATGGATCCCCAGGTTCAGTTCCTGGCTCTGCCACTAAGCAGCTGTGTGACCTTGGGCAAGTCCTTTCACTTCCTGTGCCTCCTTCCTCTCCTGTAAAACGAGCATAATTACACCCTCTCCCAGGATTGGTGTGAAAATCTTAGAAATTAGCACCCAGGAGGTGTGATGCTATCATTAATTTTTGGTCACTGCATTTTCCTTTGTGTGTGACCAGTGTCCTCAGACCATTTATTCCTGGGATGCAGATGTTGAATTATAATTCCTGAAGGATGCCTGGGCTCACTCTATTGCCTCTACCCCCAGGGGGAGTTTTTCAGGATTTCCAACCCCATCCCACCTCCCTATGCCCCACCAGCGATGGAGTTTCCCGCTGACCACAACCGCATGGTGTACCTGGGCCTCTCTGAATACTTCTTCAACACAGCAGGGCTTGTGTACCAAGAGGCTGGAGTCTTGAAACTGATCCTTACGGATAAAATGGTAAGGCCGGGCTGTGGGTAAGTGTGGGAAGAGCACTGGACTCAGAGTCCAGCAGAGCTTCTGCATTTTAAGTTTTGTTCATGGGGAAGATTGGGTATTGACTCTCGAGTTGGCCAGACCAAACTTCCAATATTAGCCCCACCCCTTTCTAGTCAGATCACTTTGGGGGCAGTTATTCAACCTCTCAGAACCTCAGCTTCCCCATCTGTAAAACGGCAGTAACAGTATCTCCCTCTGAATGATGGGAGGTGTCACAAGGATAAAATGAAAGCATGAGAGGCACTGAGCACGCACTTAGCCTGTGAGCGTAAGGACAATAAACATGACAGCTAACACTGAGCTCCTGCCCTGGGTCCGGCTCTCTAACCCGGCCTTAGCAGCATGCAGCACCAGAGGCGGGCTCACTGAAGGTGGGGCACCCTATATGATTGGTCTGAGGACATATTGGACTTTCTCAGGCAAGAAGGAGGCAAGCCGAGTGTCACTGACTGTATATCCTGGCCACTCTGAGCCAACTGCTGCAGGAGTTGTGCTTTGGTTTCCAAGCTGGCTGCCGCAGAGGCTGTGGGTCAGTGTCCTGTGGTCACATCTGATCCGGCCTTTGCCATTTGTATATTCAGTCTCCATCTACAACATAATGCCCCAAGAGCCTTTTCTTTTCTCTTCTCTTGCTACAGATTCCAGAGGAATCTGGATTCCGACTGACAACCAAATTCTTTGGAACCTTCCTGCCCCAGGTACGGAGGGGCTCACTCAGCCAGCTCAAGAGGTGGGGTGGGGATTCTGGAGAAGGAAGGACTGGGCTCTGCTGAGACTGGATGAAAGAACCGGATGAGACACTCCTGTACCTCATCCAGAGGCAACCCAGCATAAGAGAGAGGAAGTGGCCTTATGCAGCCTCTCCCTGTAGTGAGAAAGGCTCCAAGTGCCCAGGCTACCAGGCGTAAGGTGGATATGGACTCTCATCCATTTAGTAAATATTTTTCAGTACTCATCATTTGCCTGGAGCTCTATGTTGGGAACTCAACAGAACAGATCATATTCCTGCCCTTCTGGAGCTCCCAGTCCACTGGAGAGAAAAATATCATTCAAGGACACAAATAATCAGTAAAACCAACAGATTGATGAGGTTACTTTAGACAAGATGGTTGAGGAAGACCACTATCTTCGTCTGCTTGGGCTGCCATAAAAATACCACAGACTGGGTGGCTTCAACAACAGAAATTTATTTCTCGTAGTTCCTTAAACCAAAAGTCCAAGGTGAAGGTGCCAGCAGATTCAGTTTCTGGTGAGGGCTCTCTTCCTGGCTTGTGGATGGCCACCTTCTGGCTGTATCCTCCTCACACAGCCTTCCTTAGCGCTTGCTTGGGAGGTGTGAGAGTGACCTCTCTGGTGTTCTTCTTAAAGAACACTAATTTTATTGAATCAGAGCCCTGTCCTTATGACCTTGTTTAACCTCAGTTACTTCCTTGGAGGCCCCATCTCCAAATGCAGCCACACTTAGGGTCTGAATAGAGGGACACCTTCTATTCAAAACAGCCTCTCCAGTGGTGGTACCCTCCAAAATTTATATACAAAGAAGTACTGGTTGAGGTATGGCTGGCAGGAGTACCCAGGGGTATTGTCTTGAAGCTGCGTTTGTATAGAAGTCACATTATTTTTTGCTCAGACCAGGTTCACCCGGGGAAGGATCAGTGGGTGAGAAAGATGGGGGAGAGGGTCACCAAGTCCCTCCTTAATTTCTGCTGAATCTGCTGTCTTATGACAATGAGGCCTGAAGAAAGGGAGAGAGCCAAGCTAGGTACAAATGGGTGAACAGCTTTTGACAAGAGAGAAGAGAAAGTGCATAGGGTTTTAAATGGCAAGAAATCCTGTTGTGTTTGAGAGTTCCATGTGGCCAGAGATTGAGGACCAGAAGTAGAGATGTGTAGGGTAAGGCTGGGAGGGTGCCAGGCTGTGCAGTCTCAGAATTTGTTCTCAGAGCAATGGGAAGCTATTGGAGGTGTTTAAAGTAGGGGCAGGGCAAAACATTATTTGGAGACATTTTACCAAAAACTACTCTCTTTTATTGGTTATCTCCCCTGGGGGCTGTAGGTGGCCAAGATGTTCCCCAACATGAACATAAACCTTGCCCTCTCAGTCTCCTCCCCACCACACGTGTCCATGCAGCCCTCCGGCCTTGTCCTCACCCCTGTCCTGGACGTCGAGGCCTTTGCTGTCCTCCCTAATGCCTCCCTGGCTTCCCTCTTCCTGCTTAGCATGGTAAGCTGTTCCTAAGTACGGGCAGAGGGGGAGTCCTGGGTAGTGCCCAGAGCACTGTTCTTGGGGTTAAGAGACTGGGCAATCTGGACTGTGTGATTCCAGAGCCTGAGACCAGGGCAACTCCACTGCTCTGGCCCCTACCGGCATTCATCCACCTAGCCGTTCATTTGTGCATTTGTTTAGTTATTAATTCAATTATTCATTCACTCCATGTTTGCTTTAATTGTATTGTGTCAATTCATTCACTTACATCTTCAGTCATTCAATTACGCATCTCTGTATTTGCTCATTCATTCATTTGTTCTTTGAATTACCAGTAATCATTCATTCAAGCATTCATTAGATCATTGAAATGCTCCACACCCTTTCTGGTTCCTACATGCGTCCATTTATCCAATTCTCCATTAATTCATTCACTTATGCCCTTTTTCAATTGTACATTTGTTCACTCATCCTTGCCTATCTTTGTTTATCTCTTCATTTATGTATTTTTTCAATCCTTCATCCAGGTTTTCACTCTCCTGTTGATTTGTGTGACCATTCATTTGACCACCCCATCACTCTGCTAATATTTGGTGGCACCTTCTATGGCCACTGGGGATGTGGACCAGACTCTCTCCCCTCATGGAGGCATTTAGAGGCCTTTGGCAAGCATGTCCAGTCTGCAGATAGAATAGGGTCTGAGGGGTCACCAAAGTCACACAGACTGCACAGGATAGCTCAGTCTTCTTCCTCAAAAAATATTTTTTGGATGAATCTATAAGTAGGTGCTTGTGAGAATAGAGCTGGCCCGGACTCCAGCCCTGAGGTCTGTCTCACACAGCTCCTCCAGGAGTGACCTGGGACTCTGGAATGATCCCAGAAAGGGGGGGAGGCAGAGAAAATGGAAATTGGCTAATAATAGGAACTCAACAGCCACGAGGTCCAAGGAAATCTTCCCAGTCCTCGGGCTCTGTGAGTCTGACCCAGTGCTGTGGGCGACCCTTCCAAGCCTTTGTAAAGCTGAACTTCCTTGTCTTGGAGGACCCAGAGCCCAAGCCCCTGGGGTGGGGCCCTTCACCTGGGTTGTTACTTTGCAGAGCACGAACGCTTCTTTGGAGATTAGTGCCAAATGCAACAGGCTTATTGGAAAGTTCAAGTTGGACAGGTAAGTTACACTGTGGGGACAAGGGGGCTGCCATCCACTCTCAGTGTCCATGGGGTAGCAATGGTCTTACAATATACATGGCACTGTGCTGTTGCCTTCCTGTTCCCCATCATCCCTCAGTGTACAGTGAGCACAATATCCCCATTTTGTAGACAGTGAAACTGATGCTCAGGGACAAAGCAGCTTGCCCACAGTCACACAGTACAGGGTGACCAATCATCCCAGTTTGCACAGGAGTGTCCCAGTTTTAGCACTGAAGGTCCTGCTCACTGTAACACTGTCAGTCCCAGCACAGCCCATGCCTGGGAATAAACAGCTGATGGGCCACAGCGAGCCACACATTGCCCGGCCGCCCATACCCCTGGCCTTCCCTGCACTTGGAAATCCCACTTTAGCTTCTTCCCACCACACCCTGAGGACTTCAGCAACCATCCCTGCCTGGGAAATTCCAGAATCCATGTGACCTGGGCTTGAATCCAGCAGTGAAGATCGTGGTTAGGAGTGTGGGCCCTGCCATGGAGCCTGCCTCCGTTTGAAGAGCAGCTCACCTTGGCAGGCACCAGAACCCTCCAAACCCCAGTTTCCTTGGGTGTAAAACCAGCCCCCAAATTATTCTGTGCCAACAGCATAACTGTGAGGAGGAATGAGATCTTAATAAGCAATGAAGTGTATAAGGGATACAATGTTAAGGGATATAATAAATGCACAGTAAGCAAGAGGGAAAGAGAAAGAGAAATATACAGAAAGAAAGCAATACAGAAATGGAGGGAGAGACAGAGAGAAAAGAGAGAGAGACGGGGAGAAACATTCAGGAGACACTCAGAGAGGCAGAGGGAAAGAGGGGGAAAGAGAGAGCGGGAGACATGCAGGGCAGATGTGACCAACCCCAACCTGCAGGCTGGGTAACGTGCCTTTCCATCACGCTCAGCTGTATACCTGGAGTCCCGGCTCACCTTCCTGCCCGTTTCTGCCTTCTCCTTCCTAACCTTGAGGCCGGCTCCTGAGGTTTACATGCTGCTCATTTCTCCCTGCATCCTTGTGACAAGTGTTACTGCTTCAGAAACATGTGGGATTTCGCTTTTCTGAAACACCCGTGGGCCTTTCCAGTAGAGGAGCTGGAGAGGATACAGCTGAGTGTTGGCAGAACACAGATTTTCTGAAATATAAGGAGGGTTGGGGGATGGGGTATGACAATCCATAGGGCAGGAATCCTGGGGCTACTGTCTCTTGGGGAGCAGGAGCAAGTTTTCAAACTTGGCAGAGTGTTTGTTGGAGACAACCATGGCTTTGGCCTCGGGGAGACCTGTCTGAAATCCTGCTTTGCTAATTACCAGCTGTGTGACCTTGAACAGTTGCTTGTCCTGTCTCCTCATCTGTAAGATGACAGTGTGGTGGCACTTGTTTCTTGGATTGTGATTAAGTGGAATAAAGCACCCAACACAGGGAACAGCAGGAGTTTAATAAATGGCCACGTTTCCCCCTTTTCCTCAGAGATCACTGTTAAAATGCCATAATGCTATAAGGGGGGGATAGATTATTGGCTCAGGCAAATGAAAAGCCCAAGCGTTTCAGGCAAGGGTGGACCCAGGTGCTCAAATCATGTGCTTTGGAATACGACTTTCTCTTTCTTTTGGTTTTGCTGTCCTCTGCTGGCTTTATTCCCCACCAGGCTGTCACCAAGTGGTGGGAAGATAGTCACTGGTTACTTGCTTATTTTTCTTGAGAAAAGAGAGTACCTTATTCCCAATATCCTAGCAGATGTCCAGGACCCAGCAAGGGTCACAGGTCCATCTTTGCAGTGATTACTTTGGCAGGAGAGCTGGACCCTATGCTTTGTTCAGGTCAGGCCAGTGAGTTAACAGCACTAACAATGTAGGGAAGGTACAGAGTCCCCAAAGGAAGAATGGGGACTGTGACCAGAGGAAAGGGGGGTGGGCAAACCAGGCAGTATCTGGTAGAGTGAAGCCCTTCCCCCCAGCAGCTGGGTTCTCACTCTCCTCCTCCCCTTATCACAGGCTGCTCCTGGAACTGAGGCACTCGAATATTTACCCCTTCCCGGTAAGTCTGAAGCCCTTGGTGGCACCTTCCTTCTCCTGATCTGGGGGACCTTAAACAGCTCTTGGCATTACTTATGTTCATTTGCATATAATTTGGTTGTGAATTAATGGTTGGAGGAGCCCCCTGGGCAGAGAGACCTGAGCAGGGCCTTGAGCAAGTCACTTCCCTTCTCTGAATATCAAACTTTCCCGCCTGAGTTGGCATAGGGAGGTTCCAATGAGATTAAACATGCACAGGCGGCGCCTGTGGCTCAGTGAGTAGGGTGCCGGCCCCATATACAAGGGTGGCAGGTTCAAAAATAGCCGGGCGTTGTGGTGGGCGCCTGTAGTCCCAGCTACTCAGAAGGCTGAGGCAAGAGAATCACCTAAGCCCAAGAGCAGGAGGTTGCTGTGAGCTGTGTGATGCCACGGCACTCTACCAAGGACGATAATGTGAAACTCTGCCTCAAAAAAAAAAAAAAAAAAAAAAAAGTTCACAATCCTGCACAGAAAAATCTGCCCAACAAAGGTTTGCTGACTGGACAAACTTTACTGAGCACCTGTGACGTGCTGGGTACTATTCAGGTGTCGGTTTATGCTGATGAACACAGCAGGGAAGCGACAACGCCTCTCAGCACCCGCCCTACCTGGTGTGGGGAGACAGACCAGCTGTGAAAAACATGGGCGTGGGCTAGATAGGGCTGGGGAGAATTAAGGGTTAGAGCGGTGATTTTCAAGCGGTCTGCTGTGAGAGGATCTTAGGTGTGCCACAACAATTTTTAAAGATCATTAATAAAATTATTTTTGAAAGAAGTTCAAAGCACAGTAAGTACATTCTTCTTCTTTTTATTTTACTCTTTTATCTTTTGATCAATATAAATGTGCTGTGACAGTTTATAGGTTCAAGTATGCCATGAGATTAAAAAAAAAAAAAATGTTGAAAGACCCCGGGTTGGAGGATATGATCATGGAAGTCCTCTCTGAGGAGGTGATGCTTCTGGGGTGGAAGGATGACAAGGAGCTAACGGAGGGACCAGCAGGGACAAAGGCCCTGTAGTGGGAACATGTGTGGCATGTTTGGGGAACGGAGAAAGCCAATATGGCGAGAGATGGAGAGGGGCTGGCTCACCCAGGGCCTCAGTGAGCAGCCAGTGTGCTGTCCCCTGTAGGGAAGGACGGGGTCTGATTTCTACCTCCACAGAAGCTCCCCCTGGCTGGGGTAGGGGCAGTGGGCTACAGACCAGCAGGATCAGGAGAGGCTGGCGTGGTTGTCTGGGTGAAATGGTGAGAACTGGGACTCTGCCAGGAAGAGGGAGCAAGATGGTAGACCGCAGACAGGTTTTGGAAGTAGATTTGGATAGAAACCGGTGGGAGATTTGACGTGTGTGCTGAGGGAGGAACTGCCAGGATGACCACTGGGGGCTGGAGGGAGTAGCTGAATGAAAGGCCGCCTGAGAGGGAGAAAGGAAAGCCCAGTGAGAGGGGACAACCAGGGTCACCCCAGTCCATGTGGATGATTCCACCACCCCTTGGGAATCTCTGCCCATCCTTAAGGAGGCCTGCCCGTCTGCGGCAGCACTGGAGGAGATGCTGGGGGAAGTAGTGAGTAGCTGCCCATGCTATTCGCCACTGACCAGACCATCCACACTCTCATCTCACATCAGACACCATGATGTGTTAATTCTGTCCAGGGTCTTACTACACTGGCCCAAATCTTCCAGTGGGCTTCTGGTTGAAGCCCAATTTCCACTGCTCTGTAGAACATTTCCTGAGATCCCTGAGATGCCCCCCAAGTTCCCCACCAAATGAGTGCCTTGTAAGCCAAACAGTTCCAGGGTCCCCTCTAAATCTGATAAAAATCCAGCCAGCCATTTCCACCTAATGAGATTGCAACAAATGGGAGGACCAAATACAATCTCATTGAATTTTCATAGATTTACTGGTGCCACAGCTCTCTCGGCGATCTGCTTCTGCAGAAAATAAAAAGTTAAAGTTCCCAGAATTTGTAGGAAGGCGGGCACTACATTTGGTGAGGCAATGGAATTATAGCCCAGGGAGGGAAAATCAATTGCTCCAGAAACAAAAACATATATATTTATAAGTTGTAAGTGTCACACTACATGCAGTTATCTTGAGAGTTTTACACTATTTCTGAGTTTTTTAAATTATTACTGAAGCAAAACATATGCACTAGGCAGAAATCAGAACCTACAGATTTGCAAAATAAAGACCATCCATACTTTCATTACTTATTTAATAATTTGGAGCATATACTTCCTGATTCTTTATTATACCTATTTCATTAAAAAGATGGAATTATGTGGTTTCTATGGCCTGCTTTTTCTCACTTAAAAATCTATCACAGTGTGCCACACCTTCTGGGGGCAAGATATGATTGCAAGAGGGACTTTACCTAACAAATGCAATCAGTGTTACCTGGCTTATTGTACCCTCAATGAATCCCCAACAATAAAAAAAAAAAAAACTATCACAAATATCTATGTTGATATTATATTTCTTTTTTTGAGATAGTCTCACTTTGTCACTCAGAAGAATACCGTGGCATCGTAGCAACCTCAAACTCTTGGGTTCAAGCAATCCTATTGCCTCAGCATCCCAAGTAGCTGGGATTAGAGGTGCCTATCACAACACCTGGCTATTTTTAGAAACGGGGGTCTCTCTCTTGCTCAGGCTGGTCTCGAACTCCTGAGCTCAAGCAATCCACCTGCCTTGGCCTCCCATAGTGCTGGGATTACATGCTTGAGCCACCGCTCCAGGCCTACAATATCATTCCTAGCAGTTGTATAATATTTTTTAGTACCAAAGTATCATGGTTTCCCCCAAGTGATTTCCCTATTGTTCAACATGTGGGTTGCTTTTAATTTATTGTGTTGGTAAAATTTATCACCTTGGTAAGCATCCTTGCATCTAATTTTTCCCTGCACCCTATGATTTCCTTAGGATAAATGTCTTGGAGGCATGTTTGCCACCCAAAAAGCACACACATTTTTAAGGCTTTTGATGAACATTGCCAAATAGCCCTCAAAAAGGTCGATTCAGTTTGCCTTCTACCCTGCAATGTCTGAGAGAATGCTTTTTTTTCTTTTAGAGGCAGGGTCTCATTCGGTCGCAAAGGCTGGAGTCCCGGTGGCATGATCACAGCTCATTGTAGCCTCCAACTTTCAGGTTCAAGCGATCCTCCTGCCTCAGCCTCCTGAGTAGCTGGGACTACAGGCATGCACCACCATGCCCATATTTTTCATTATTAGTTTTTATAGAGACAGGGTCTCACTATGTGTCCAGGCTGGTCTCAAACTCCTGGGCTCAAGCAATCCTCCCATCTTGCCCTCCCAAACTGCTGGGATTATAGGTATGAGCCACCATGCCCAGCTGAGGGTGCATTTTTTTAACCAAGGTTTCACATTTAAATACCCTCTGGTAACCTTCCTCATCATTGTCATAAGGTCTGAGGCCTTGCACCTTACAATTTACAACATGCTTTACATCTGGGACCATTAGGGCAAAAGAAATCACTTCTGTGACCTTGACTGTGTTGCCAGGTTTTCACATCATTGTGTGTGTCTACCTCTCAGCAGTTTTCCCAGCTGCAAGGTCACTGAGCCCCACTGGGTGGAAGGGAGGATTCGGAGGACAGCTAATCCCAAGGTGCCCTGATGACATGGGTCTTATTCTCCTTCTGATTCTCAGGTTGAATTGCTGCAGGCTATCATGGACTATGTCATGCCCACGCTGGTGCTTCCCAGGGTTAACCGTAAGGAAATTTGGAGAAACTACTGATTTTTAATCATGGGGAAAGAGGTTGAGGTTGATTACCTGGAAGCTCCTGATACCTAGCCTTCATTGTAAGACCTGGGGGGTAGTCACCTCACGTGAAACTTAAATATCACGTAACCCGTGGGCTGAGTTCCTACCACATGCTCCTCCACCGTGTATCCAGTCCTCACAGCAGCCCCGTGAGACAAAAGCTCATTTTTCATGGGAGGAAATGGAAGATCAGAATGGTCTAGTGACTTACCTCAGGTCACATAGCAGGCAAGAGCTAGAGCTCAGGTTTGATCTCAGCTCTGAAGCCAGAGCCTAGGGTCTTTTTCTAACACTGGGGAAAGGACGGGGGGGGGTCTCCTGCTAGCCTCGAGAGCTTTAGGCAGGCTTGCCCCTAACCCTCGAGAGCCAGGGGCACGAGTACAATAGAGGCCCACGTGACTAGGATGTTTAGAAATTCAAAATTAATCCAACAAATTATTATATAAAATATGATCCATTTTTCTCCCTTGACAACGTAGCTTCATAATGACCTGGGAGACTAGGTTCGAATTATGAATTCAGAGTTCCACATCAGAATGGGAGGGGAGCTGACCCTGGCCACCTCTGCCTTCGTCCTACATTGAGGGGGCTCGTGAACACATGCACATAGATACCCCTAATCACACGTCCCTGATCTGCCCACACCACTGCAAGCAGCTGACCCGTGGCTAAGTACAGATGTAGCGTACACGGGAAGGGCTGCACCCTCAGCAGGGCAGTCATGGGGAAGAGGTTCACACAAGTCCTGGAAGTGGGCTTGGGGCTGATGAAGAACAACAGAAAGGAGGGGTGCACTCCAGGACAGCCTTCCTTTCAGGCACCTGCTCCCCTGCCGAGTCCCCACTGCAGGCCAGCATGCAGGTCCACAGGGGCCGCCTACCCTGGCTCTCTGGCCTCCTCCCAACCCCCGGTCTCCACCTCTGTTCTCCGTCACAGAGCAGCTACAGAAAGGTTTCCCTCTCCCGATGCCTGACCAAGTCCGGCTGTACAACCTGATGTTTCAGTCTCACCAGGTGAGTGTGCAACGTCTCCTTTCTGGCAGATCTCCCACAATGGTGACCTATGGCTGGAACGCTTTCTTTACGCCAAGCCGCGTATCAAGTGCTTTCCTTCCTCACCATAACCCTGGGATGTGGGTGCTGTTAATAAGCAGAGTAGAAAGACCTCGGCTCAGATAAGCCACACAGTATAACATGAAGTCCAGTTTCAAAGCCAGGCTCCCGACTTTGAACCATCACTGCCTCGTTCCCACACTACACTTGACAAAAATGGAACTCATTTAGTATCCAAAGAGCTTCTTATAAGGTGAGTGCATTTAAATTTTTTTTTTTTTTTCTTTTGAGGCACAGTTATGCTCTGTTGCCCTGGGTAGAGTGCTATGGCATCATAGTTCACAGCAACCTCAAACTCCTGGGCTTAAGCAATCCTCTTGCCTCAACCTCTGAGTAGCTGGGACTACACGCACCCACCACAGCACCTGGCTAGTTTTTTCTATTTTAGTACAGATGGGGTCTCGCTCTTGCTCAGGCTGGTCTCAAACTCCTGAGCTCAAGTAATCCACCCATCTCAGCCTCCCAGAGTGCTAGGATTACAGGCATGAGCCACCGTGCCTGGCCACATTTAAATAGTTTGCAAATATATGTCAAACGCATGTCTTCTTTTGCGCCCAGAATCATGCTAGGCACATGTAGTCAGTGTCTGGCAGGTTTAGGCCCAGCACAGAAGGCTTCCTTGTGGCTTTTGCCCAGTCTGACCTCCATCGGCACTTGACATTGACCCCTCTCCCTAGCATGCTTTCTTCTCTTAGTTTCCAGCATGTCCCAACAAAGCTGTTGTCTTTGCAACAAAACCATCCCCCAGCACAGCAGACCTTACCTTGGTCAAGGGCTTTCCCAGGAACTCATGAGAAGCCCCCACATCACCCTCCTCACTCCCCCTTACCATCAATGTCATCAATCAATCCCCAGTTTTTAAAAATAGCCACAAGAGCAGAGGAAACGCATTCTCTGTGTTTCCCACATTTTGCTAAGTTCATCCATTAAAAAAAAAAAAAAAAAATTAAGACCCCCATGGCACAATTTAATTTCTTGGTTTCTGAAAATTCTGAGTGAAGGACACAAAGGAGCAAAGAGAAGTGGTTTTGCAGCCTTGATTGGAACAAGGGCTCTCCTGAGCCGCCATGAGGCAGAGATGACAAACAAAAGTCTCCAAAACAGCCCGGGGGGCTCCGCGCCTGGAAGGAAGCTGCTGCCAGAGACGCCACTGACAGATCCACTAGCATCAGCAGCTGCTGATGTGCAAACCCCCACCACCAGCCCTGGGCTTTCCCTCGGCGGGCAGCCCCCATTCTGCTCCATAGGCAGCCCCCCAAAGTTTACACCCACAAACCAGGGGTGCACCTCCAAGGGATGACAGCATCTCCCCTCTCTCCCTAGAATTTCCTGCTGTTCAGTGCAGATGTTCATCATGACTGAAGTCACGGGTGGTGCGGAAGGCTGTCATAGCACCTGTTCCTGATGGGCCATGAGGCACAGGCCGCCTTTCTCCAGGGAATCCTCTCTAGATCTTCACTAAGAAACCCCTCACAAACTTCTCTGAACTCCTACTCAGAAATGATGTAAACGTGGAGTACTTTGCTCACTGGAAAAGTGTGTGGTGTGTATTTTAGGGATTATGAGCTTCTTTCAAGGGTGAAGGCTGTGTGCACGTTTTCCCCAGAAATTGTGTTTCAGTTGTAACCAAGATATTTCCCTATATGCTTCACAAAAAAAAAAAAGAAAGAAAGAAAAGAAAAAAAACAAAAGTCTGTTGTTTTTTTCCCCTTGTGGATTCTGTGTGCTGGTATTGTTCCTTGTTTTATGTTTGTTCCTTTATTCATTGGCCGTAACCAGTGTGGCCTGCAGCAGCAGCAGAGTACAGTACAGATACAATCACTTCTTTTTATTTCTGTAATTAATCTCTTGAAGTCCCCACATGCCTGCATTAGCAGAAAGTCTCCTTGTTCAAAGCATCCTTGGGATTTTCTTAGTCCAAATTCCTAAGGCCATGTAGTCTGGAGAATATATATGCCACTGGACTGCCACGTGGTGGCGCTGTTGAATGGTGGTTCTGTACAGACTTTTGCCAGTACAATCATCAATTAGCTGGGACTGTTGCTCCTGCCATCACCACAGTGTCCCTGTTTAATAGCTGTCGGGAACAGCCTGTCTTCCCTGCCCCACACCTGGGCTCTGTGATGATGACCTCCTTAGTCCAGACTCTCTTCTCAGCCATTATGCCCAAAGCAGAACACTGGGTCAGGTGACAGAGATCATTGAGGTTCTAGCTTCAATCACATCTTTGGGTGCAATTAGTACTGCCCCATGACTCTCCTGGCCCAGTGCGGAAGCAAGATCACCAGCCCAGACTGTGTTTGGATTTACGGTGAGTTTCCTTGGGGGCTTTGGGACATTTCCTGACATGGGACATTAAGTGGGCTATCTTAAACCATTAGATGCATCTTTATAGCTTTGTGCTTCAAACTGATTGAGTCCTAGAAGGCTTCTCTGAGCTGTTGGCATTTGGTCTGAGACCAGAAGAATAAACAACAGTACTTCAAGCAGGATTTGATACAGATGGTAGAGTGGGGGATGACATGGCAAGATTTAGTTTTTAAAATATTTTGTTGTGACTTCTGAAAGCATCAGAAGGGCAAGAGTGGAAGAGGGTGGGTATAAATTAGCAATCTGTTGTTGTTCAGACTTCAGGTTGGTGATGGTAAAAATGGAGAGAAGCATTTGTAGTGAGCAAAGGCACATAAAAGATATCTTATTTTCTTCTTAAAGAAAAATGCACACACTTCTGCTAACATCATTGATTCCCTGTTAACTGGAGGTAGAAGCTCTAGGGCCACACAGGAAGGGAGGACCATTGATCAAACACAGGAGTCAAGCACGGCACGTGAATCATCTCACTTGATCATCATAACACACTCCTTACCCCAAGGTGGGAACTGTTCAATACTTTTAGATTGAATTACAGATCACACAGCTGGCTAGTGGCAGAGCTGAAATTCCAGTGCTGATATCAGCGCTTATGCTCTTTCAAATTCTCCCAGATTTTCAAATCTTATCTGTTTAGAGTCTTGGCATAGTTAAGGCAGGATGGCTATGGTCAGTTGCATAGGTTGTGCAAAAGGGGGGGGGGGTGGAGGGAGAGAGGGAGAAAGAAGGAAGGAAAAGAAGAGAGCAAAGAAAAGCACAGCATGGGTTGAGGCTGGGAGCCACGAAGACTCTAAAGGACTCTTGAGTTTTATTCCAAAAGATAAGCAAAGCCATTGGAAAGGCCTGAGCAGGAAAATGTCACCGTCCAACTCAGATTTTAAAAGACCCCTTTGGCTGCAGTGGGAAAGAATAACTGGTAGATACTGAAACACAGCCCTGCCCTCCCCTCTTCCCCCTCCTCCTCCACCCTCACTTCCTGTCTCATCTCTTTCTTGGGAGATAGTTGGCCCCTCCTACAGCTGCCCCCCACTTTCCAAAACATCCTGGCAGCCCCTGCTCCACTCTCTACAGAAAAACTTATTTCTTGGACCTTAAGGTGGTAAGAGGGACACATCGTGCCTGGGACCTTCTCTCTAGTGGCTGAGAAAAGGCAGTTGTTCTTGGGCTGGGATTCGAGAAGCTTTCTCCAGCTCACTCCAGATGTTCTGCCAAGCTGCCACTGGAACCACTGTTTGAGCAGCTTCTCCCTTCAGGCCAAACATTGTCTGTTCCAAATGCGAATGGGGGTTTCTTTGGTGGTGTTGCAAATGTTCTAAAATTAGAACTGTGGTAATAGTTGCACAACTCTGTGAATATACTAAAAACCACTGAACTGTATGAAAGTTATGGTCTATGAAATATATATCAATAAAGTGGCAAAAGAAATTAAAGGGGGAAAAAAAAATAATTGTCCACTCCAAACTGCCCGAAATCTCACCATTCGAGCAGCTTCCCTTCCAGAATGCACACTGCCCTCTTGGCGCATTGGAAATGCTGATTTATTAAATATGAGGGAAGGGAACCCCAATGGTGGGAGAGAAAGGAGGGTCACAGGAAGATTAATCACTGTGTTCACCCTTTTCTAATTTCTCACTATTTGACCCTGCCTTGGGTCAATCTCTTCGGGTTTACTAACCCATTTAGTCCTAACGATAACTTCCAGAGGTACACAGGGTGGCTCCCATTTTCCGGATGACGACTCTATAGAGTGATAATGTGGCTGGCCTGCCCTAGGTGGCTCAGCTCAGTGTTCAGAGCCTAAACTCTGGAGTCACCTGACCCTAGTTTCAGACATTAGCCCTCACTCCTCCCATGAGCTGCATAATGGTGCAAACCTCTCTGGTCCTCTACCTCTTCCTCTGAAAAGGAGTGATAAAGCCTTGCTATCTTCTTTGGTGTGGGGTCATTGGAGGAATCAGAGGCATAAATGGTGAGCTCATGGCACGGTGCTTAAGAGCGTCAACAGTGGTCCCAGACATTGTGGATTCAAATCTCAGCTCTGCCACTTACTCGCTGTGTGACCTTGGACAGTTTACTTAATTCTTTGGTCTTCACTTTTCTCCTCTGTCTAGGGAACATCCTAATAGTACTTGCCACATAGAGTTCCTATGAGAATCAAGTGCATGTGAAACCTGTGGAACAGGTGACAGGAGTATCAGAGTAACGATGGTAATAAATACAATTGGCATACAATGGGCGCTAATCTCACTATACTGCAGTGACATTCTAGCCTACCACATAGTAGGTGATGGATAAACATTTATTTTATAAATAATCTGAGATTTAAACCAACATCTGCATGATCCAAAGCCATCATGTCAATGATTCTCAAAACACGATCCAAGGCTGTCTGCCTGGGTCTGACTCTAGACACAGCAGCAGTCACTGGGCTTATCCTCTGCGGTTCAGTGACAGGCTCACAGTGTGGCCTGGGCCAGTCCTTCTCTCTCTCTAGATTGCCGTTTCCTCATCTGTAAAAGCTAGAGCTCTCTGAAATTCAGGAAGAGAATTCAATCAAGTGAGCTCTGGCAAAATTAAAGAATCTCTTCTGGCTGAGAAATTGTCATTTTAACAGAAATTCCTTAGCGTCCCCAAAGCTATCAAAGACCCAATAAAATGAGGCAACTCCTGGGATTTTAGATGCTGCCAATTACATAGGCAAAGGGGGGTTGGGAGGAAAGATGGGAAGTGAGGTCCTCAAGCCCCTTAGATTCCTCCTGGGGGGCTATGTACCCACAAGGCCAGCCCTGCTCCAAGGGTAGGTGTCACACACTCTTCAAACCACACTAGATTAGCACTGACATTAGTATTTTTGTTTCGTAAATGCACATGCCTCAGAACTGGTGTGCACATGTTGTGTGTGTGTCGTGTGTTGGTGCATTGTGCATTGTGTGGATCTGCAGGTGATGGGGCTGGGGAGGAGGCTGCCGTAAATACTAAGCACCAGACAGAGATTCAGAACCGCAGGTCTTCATAACATCATTCTCTTTCAACAAGAGCCTGTGTTCCCAGAAGTGCGGGCACAGTCACAGAAAACTATTGAAAATGAGAGTGAACAGAGTTAGACAATCGCTGAGCTTGGAAGAAACTCCGAGCTCATTCAGTCCCTCGTTCCCCGAAGTACCATCTACTGTCAGCAGCATCCTGGTATCACCTGGGAGCTTGTTAGAAAGGCAGAGGTTCAGCTCCCTGAAGGATCCAGAAGAGTCAGAATTTGCATTTAAACAATACATCCCTGGAAATTTGCCTAAACCCCATGGTTTCTGAAACACTGTCCCCGCGGTCCCAGCCCTCATCTCCATTTGGGGGAAAGTGAGGAACGGGGAGGAGTGGAGTGTGCCCCAAGTCCCACACTGCCTCAAAAACCTGTTACAGACTGGAGAAGAATTCAAAGCTGTCTGCAGGAGACAGGCATTTGCAAAAAAAGATCAGTAAATACAGAAGGAAGGCTGGGTGTGGCTAATCACATCCATCAGGGTCCAGAAGGAAACCAGAATCCAACTCCCGCCCCTTTGGAGTTTGGTTTATGTTTTGTTTTGTTATTGTTGAGACAGAGTCTCAAGCCGTCGCCCTAGGTAGAATGCCATGGTGTCATTGTAGCTCACAGTAACCTCAAATTCTTGGGCTCAAGCAATCCTTTTGCCTCGATTTTTCTATTTTTAGTAGAAACAAGGTCTCGCTCTTACTCAGGCTGGTCTCAAAGTTGTGAGCTCAAGCTGTCCACCCAGCTCGATCTCCCAAAGTGCTAGGATTATAGGCATGAGCACCCGGCCGCTCTTGGGGTTTGAATGAAGGGACTATTTATAGAGTTGGGGGACAGGCTTGAAGAAACTAGTCATGGACTAGCATCCCCAGGCTCAAGGCAGCAAAGAAAGGTGTCTTGGTATCCCAGCCCAGAGGGAGCAGGAGCCACAGGCCAGGGACTCTCAGGGGAACACAGTCACTGCCCAACCTGTGTTCTAAGAGCAGAAGGGAGTAGGGAAAGTGTCCTGACCCCTGACCTCCTGCCATGCTCCCCTTTGGCCCGGATGGACTAGAGAGGAGGGAACTGAATGCGCAGGTCACCCGGGGGGGAGGCAGAATTCACACCCAGGCCATCTGGCCCCAGAGTCCATGAAAATAAACAAAGTGTGTTCACTCCTTCTGCAATTATCTACCACATGCTGTTCAGAATTCCAGACACTGTGGATTACAAATTGTGGGTTTTCCAAAATCTTTTCAATCAACACTTTCCTAGTCAGAATTTGACAAACACCCTACTTGTTAAAAAAGAAAGTGCTTTCCCTGCAACAGGGCTGGAAAATGGCCAGAATGGGGCCACAGCTGCCCCTGTTGTGGAAGTGGAGAAAAGCTCAGGGGTTCTGGTCAGCGTTGGGGTCACACTGCTTCCCGAGGCCTGTGCTGGACCCTGGATCATCAGCAGGAACCTTACCCAGGGGCGGCCCCCTGTGAGGGTGGAGGCCTGGCCTGGGGCCACCTGGCAGCTCTGAGGTGCAATTATTGCTGCTGTGGGAAATTCCCACCCCTGCAAACAGCTCCCAGCTGGGGACATCCTGAAACTGCTGCCAGAGAGTGACATCCACGACCCCATGAGGTGCCCACTCTCCTCCCCACCTGCACAGGCAGGGTTCCAGGCCCCACAGGGCACACCAGTGAGCCCCTTCCTGTCCCCAGGTCTCCTGAAGTCTGGCTCCTTCCTATTCTTACGACTCCACTTAGCAGGTGGCCTCCCCGGAGAGCCTGCCCTGACCCTTGTTTTGGAATGACCCCAACAGTGTCGCAAGCAGGTTCCAGTTCCTGTGCCTCCTTTTCCCGCTCTCAGGAAGCACCCTCCCTCGGGAACTGCCCCCAGCCCTTGGCTTTGGCTACTTAAGGAAGCTAGGCCCAGCCACATCTGTGACAGTCCTGGCACAACCCACTAGGAATCCAGAATGGGGGTCTTGCCCGGGGCCCTGTCGTCCATACTGCTGGGGTTGCTGCTCACATTCACCCCAGGGTCTCTGAGTGCCAACCCCGGCCTGATCGCCAGGATCACCAACAAGGGCCTGGAGTATGGTAAGAAGCTGCCACTCGTGGCCCACCCCCCTCGCCTCTGAGCACAGCAGGGAGCCCAGGCTGGGCACTTTCCCCCAGGTGGCGCAGCCTTCTGTGTTGGGCAGCTCTGGCTGGGAGTCTGGACATTGTCATCTATCGGCTGAGTGACTTGGGCACAGACTTGTGTTAACTGAGTTCCCTGCCAGCAGACAGGGACAAAAGTTGGGGTGCAAGTAGTTGATGTGGGAGACGATTCTGGGGACACTGCAGGGGACTGAGAACGTGAGATGGAGATGAGAAGGTAGTCGGGAGACGGTGTGTTATTAAACCAGCTGCTGTCCTAGGGACTGAAGCAAGTTTGCTGGGAAAATGCTTGAAGTTTGAATGCTTTAAAGTTTGAAAACACACACCTTAAAACTAGAAGTCAGAACCATGGTCACCTCTAGAGTCAGGTAGAGACTCAGGAGGGCATGAGGGAGTCTGGGGGGTGCTGGAATGTGCTATATTTTGATCCAAGTAGTGGTCACAGGGGTGTATTAAAATAAAAAAATTATAGGCTGGGCATGGTGGTTCATGCCCATAATCCTAGCAATCTGGGAGGCGGAGGCAGGTGGATCACATGAGCTCAGAAGTTCAAGACCAGCCTGAGCAAGAGCAAGACCTCATCTCTACTAAATATAGAAAAATTAGCCAGGGGTGGTGGCAGGTGCCTGTATTCCCAGCTACTTGGGAGGCTGAGGCAAGAGGATCTCTCAAACCCAGCCTGAGCACAAGAATAAGACTCTGCCTCAAAAAAAAAAAAAAAAAAAAATTACTTAGTACTACCTTTAAATTTAGTGCCATTAGGCACTTTATTCTTTATTCTTTTTTTTTTTTTTTAATTTTGTAGGGACAAGTGGTAAGACTATTACATTCATTTCCTTAATAAGAATACAATTGTCCTTCCTTCCTTCCTTCCTTCCTTTCTTCTTCTTCTTTTTTTTTTTTTTTTTTTTTTTGAGACAGAGTCTGAAGCTATCACCCTGGGTAGAATGCCTTAGCATCACAGCTCACAGCAACCTCAAACTTCTGGGCTCAAGCAATCCTCTTGCCTCAGCCTCCCAAGTAGCTGGGACTACCTACCCCCACCACAACACCCAAATAGTTTTTCTTTTTTTAATAGAGATGAAGTCTCACTCTTGCTCAGCTGGTCTCAAACTCCTGAGCTCAAGGGATCCTCCCATCTCGGCTTCCCAGAGTGGTAGAATTACGGGAGTGAGCCACTGTGCCCAGCCCTATTAGGTACTTTGTATATGTTATTTCTCAATTTAAAATGATGTGTTAAAGTAAGGCTATCTTTTTAAAATATGCTGAAACAAGGCCTCAGGATTACATCATCCAAATGGCAAGGGAGCTGTGCAACTGATTGAAGATTCCTGGGCAGGGGGAGGTCAGCTCCCCAGCACTGTGGTCTTGCTGTGTGTGCCAACTTTCCGTCATTCCAGGACAAAGAGGCTCAAAGAGGCAGACATTAGCAGCCTGGAGTCAACAGTCACTGCCTGGAAGAACTCAGGGGTCTGGGTGGACACCGACTGCATGTGCTCCTCATATTGCCTTATCTGGGAAATAGAATAACCCTCCTTCAAGTAGGGTTGTCAGGAGCTCAGACTGGCCAGAGGTAGAGAGAGAGAAATCAGGGAAGGCTTCCAGGAGAAGGTGAGGTAGAAAGACAGTGGGAATCACCCAGGGACAAGGGGCAGTGTAAGAGAGCCAGTTAGAAAGAGGTGAAAGGGAGGCCTCTGGCCATCTGTGTACATATGCCTGCCTTGGGGACAGAACCCCTCTTATCCCAGACAAACAGGGGGTCCTATTTGTATTGAAACCCTAAATGAGGAGGATTTGTTTTTTGTTCCTTTTCCACTCTGCAAACCTTCCATGTTTATGAAACCAAGCTTCTAAAGTTGAACATTTTGGTCCTTTCCATATTTTTTTTATAATATAAACCCTGCTATGCTGTTCCAGGCATTTGCTGAGTGCCTACTGTGTGCCAGGCACCAAGATACAAGTGCCTGGTACCCTCCGAGCCCCTTGTTGCTTTGCAGTTATGACATGATGCTCTGTGCTCTTCATGCTACCTTAGTGAGAAAGCATTGCTGTCACTGTTATCTTTTTTTCCCCCTTAGAAACAGGATCTTGCTATGTTGCCCAGGCAGGTCTAGAATTCCTGGCCTCAAGTGATCTTCTTGCCCCAGCCTCCTAAAGTGCTGGGATTACAGGCATGAGCCACCATGCCCAGCCTGTCAGATTTGACAGATGAACAAAGTGAAGGTTTGTTAGTCACCCAGCTAGGAAGATGCCAAAGGCAGGATTCTAGTCCACCAAATCCTTCCAGTTTCTTCTACACAAGCCAGATGGCACAGAGATGGGAAAGAGGACCACACACCCAAACACACGGCACTCATGGGGAGCTGTTGGAAAGGCACTCTGTTTCTTCATCTGTAAAATGGGCACAAACCTAACAAAGCCACATGAAATGTAGGGATGCTCCCAAGTGTTCCCCATGCTGCTGAGGTTCAATAACCTGTAACTGTAATTCATGCTAAGGATATCGGCCTCTCTCCCTAGGGCAGGTGGGAGCCACTAAAAGGTTTAGAGCAGGCATCCTCAAACTTTTTAAACAGGGGTCCAATTCACTGTCCCTCAGACCATTGGAGGGCCAGACTATAGTTTAAAAGAAAAAACTATGAACAAATTCCTATGCACACTGCACCTATCTTATTTTGAAGTAAAAAACAAAACGGGAACAAATACAATTCACACCGCTTCATGTGGCCCACGGGCCGTAGTTTGAGGACGCCTGGTTTAGAGCAAGAGAGAAAGGCAGGCGGACCAAGCTGACTCCCAGCCTTTACCTTTCCATAGCGGCCAGGGAAGGGCTGCTGGCTCTACAGTCATTGCTGCGCAGGACCACGTTACCCGACTTCTCCGGGGACTTCAAGATCGACCATGTCGGCCGTGGGCAGTATTCATTCCACAGGTGGGAATCTCCCTCTGCTGGGACCCCCAAAATGGGTGAAGGCTGGAGAAGGAGAGAGAGAGGGCCCCAAGGCTGGATTGGGCCCCCTCCTGGAGCAGACAGTGGGATAGTTCCTAGAGGGACACAGAATGAAATTATGGGATAGACTTAAGTTCCTACATTCATTCATTCAGCAAGTATTAATGAAGACCTACTGGCTGTGTGACCTGAGCCTCAGTTTTCTTCTCTATAAAGTGGAGTTGATACAGCTCCCTCCTTCAGAGGGATAATCTAAGATCCAGTCTTGCCAGTTGGTATAGACTAGCAAGAAAGACCTTAAACTGTAAATATAGGAGCCCCCTGTTAGAGCTGAAGTTTTACCTGGTGGATTCAGGGAGGGCTTCCCAGAGGAGGTGGCATTTGAGTCGAGTCATTAAAGGATGACCAGACTTGAGCACCTGAGCTTTTTAAAAAGATGTGAAGTGCTTTTTGAGGGTTGGCAATGGATGGAGGGCAATCAGGCCCATAGCTCATTACACCCCTTCCCACCTCATTCATTCCTCCCTTCTTTTATTCAGTACATTAACAAGCATTTGTTGAGCACTTACTATGTCCCAGGCAAAGAAAATGAAACTTGAAGCTTGACCATTTTCCTCCAATCACAGTTGCCTTGTCAACCTTTTTTGTGTCGTGTCTCAAGGTTGCCTCTGTCTTCCCTGAATCTAATTCATCTACCTGGACGTGTTAAGAGAGGGGAGCTTAGAAGAAGGGACTCGCTGTGGGCTCTGTTTGGAATGCCACCAGGGTTATGAGATTCACAGATTCTCATCCTGAGTGTGCAAATAAGTGTGGACAATCACACCTCTTCTTCAAGGTTCTATTTCTCTCTCTATGGAAAGGGGAAAAGAACATGTGTGACCCCGTCTGTGAGGCCTAAATGGTGCAGGAAGGTGAAGTGCTCAGCCTGGTCACATAGCTACGTAGTCACAGGTATTCCACAACTGGGGGACCTCCATAAGTGGCCCAAGCCAGGTCCTGCTGGTCCAGTCGCGGCCATGGTGGTGAGAGGGCTACAAACCTCAAGCAAGTCCCTGGTGAGGCTGGGACAGGCCCAGCTGACACCTTCCACTGTGTGTCTCTCTCCAGCCTGGACATCCACAGCTGTGACCTGCGTGGCTCCGCTCTGAGGCCCCTCCCGGACCACGGCTTGAGTCTCAGCATCTCCGACTCCTCCATCCGAATCAAGGGCAGGTGGAAGGTGCGCAAGGCGTTCCTGTAAGTTGATGCTGCTCCCTGACTGTCAAGCCCTTGGCTATGACCTCTGTCTCTTCTTCCTTGGGTCCAAGTGTTTCCAGCTCATCAGAAAATCCCCATGAGGGACAGATAGAGCCCAAGCCCAGAGGCAGTCTGGGGTTTGAGTTCTGGCTCTGGGATGAGTCCCTTTTTCTAAGTTTCCACTTCCTCATATCCTAAGGGGGATAGGCCTGCTTCCCTGCTGGGGTCATGGGTGAAGCAAATTCGACATATTGTGTCTCCTTGGTTTGCTTCCCACAGAAGCAGACCCCAAGACAAGAATTCCAGTGCAAGTACTTGATGATCTGGAAGTGAGACATTCACAGGGGCGTGGGGCATCAGGGCAGGACATCAGCCTGATGGGCAAGAAAAGTGCAGTCTACCTGGGGAGCTCCGAGGACAGTGGAGAGCATGCCTTTGGCTTTGCCAGCTCTGCCATTTGCCCTCTTTCCTGTTTGCCCTTGGTCAAGGGCTGCTTCCAGGCTACTAACTCTGCACTCTGAACGGCTCTGACCTCAGAGGCATTTGTATGGAAGGTGCTAGGGCTGCCGTAGCACACTGGCCGGCTTAAGCAGAAGCATATATTCTCACACTTCTGGAAGGTAGAGGGCCAAGATCAACGTGTCAGTAGGCCTGGCGTCCTCTGAGGCCTCCCTCCTCGGATTGCAGATACCCTCCCTCTTGCCACGTCCTCACATCTTTCCTCCGCTCTCTGGAAACCCTCTATGTGCTAATCTTATGTCCTAATCTCCTCTTTTATTTTATTTTATTTTATGTTATTTTATTTTGAAACTGTCTTACTGTGTTGCCCTGGGTAGAGTGCCATAGTGTCACAGCTTTCAGCAACCTCAAACTCTTAGGTTTAAGTGATTCTCTTGTCTCAGCCTCCCAAGTAGCTGGGACTACAGGTGCCCGCCACAACGCCCAGCTACTTTTTTGTTGTAGTTGTCATTGTTGTTTGGCAGGCCGGGGCTGGTTCGAACCACCAACCCCGGGGCATGTGGCTGGCGCCCTAGCTGCTGAGCTACAGGTGCCGTAATCTCCCCTTCGTTTAAGGACACCAATCAGATCGTTTTGGACCCACCCTAATGGGCGCATTTTAATTTAATCATCTCTTTAAAAGGCTTATCTCCAAATACAGTCACATTCTGAAATACTGGGGGTGAGGTCTTCAACATAGAATTTTGGCGGGGGTGGTGGTGGTGGGTGGTGACAATTCAGCCCGTAAGAGAAGGATTGGCCAATCTCTGCTGAGTGACCTGACCTGACCATATTCATCATGCTTTAGACCCACACGGTCTGATGTAACAGCTGCTGACCACATGTCTTTAGTGGTTCTGGTACTACTGTAAGTGTGAAACACCAGATTTGAAGATTTAGTAGAAAAGAAGAACATAAATCTCATTAATAATTTCTACATGTGCACATATGTGTATATGTATGAGACAGAGTCTCACTCTGTTGCCCAGACTAGAGTGCCATGGTATCAGCTTAGCTCTCAGCAATCTCAAACTTCTGGCTCAAGTGATCCTCCTGTCTCAGCCTCCTGAGTAGCTGAGACTACAAGTGCCCCCCATGATACCCAGCTAATTTTTCTATTTTTAGTAGAGTTGAGGTCCTACTCTTGCTCATGCTGGTCTTGAACTCCTGAGCTCAAGGGATCCTCCTACTTTGGCCTGTCAGAGTGTGAAGATTATAACCAAACCTGCCTCTCGTTAATAATTTTGATATTGAGGCTGGGTATGGTGGCTCACACCTGTAATCCTAGCACTCTGGGAGGATGCAGTGGTCCCAGCTACTTGAGGCTGAGGCAAGAGGGTCACTTGAACCCACAAGTGTGAGGTTGCCGTGGTCTGTGATGCCACAGCATGCTAGCCTGTGGGCAACAGAGTGAGACTCTGTTGTCTCAATAATAATAATAATAATAATTTTGATATTGATTACATATTGAAAGGATTATATGCATATTGCTAAAATTAATTTCAGGTCTTTTTGCCTTTCTAATATGGCTTCTAGAAAATTTAAAATCACATACATGGCTCACATTCTATTTCTACTGGACAGTGCTACCTTAGAAAGATGCCTAATACTGAAGTCCCCTGCATGTGTGCAGTCACTTTTAACTTTTTTTTTTTTTAAACTTATTCCTTGAACTTTAATAAGTGGATTCATTCTATTTTTATGAAAGTAATCAGGCCACACTATTTTACCCTGGCTCTTGTCACTAAAGTACCTTAAAAATCTTTATAAAAGCTTATAAAGATTAACCTCTTTCTTTCTTTTTTTTTTTTTTTCTTAATCAGGCCCAGGTGAGGCTTGAAC
This sequence comes from Loris lydekkerianus, assembly GCA_963574355.1. Classification (NCBI taxonomy): domain Eukaryota; kingdom Metazoa; phylum Chordata; class Mammalia; order Primates; family Lorisidae; genus Loris; species Loris lydekkerianus. The sequence continues at coordinate 15,620 of CAUYPK010107265.1, read as the reverse complement.
TTGCCACCCCTGGTGGGCAGGACCGGTGCGCTAATCACTGAACATAGTGGCCAACCCCTTTTTTCTTTCTTTTTTTTTTTTTAAAGCCATTGAATTTGTGGTAATTTTTAATCTTTTTAAAATGTAATTTCTTTAATTGATGTGAAATTCACATAATGTAATATAGACCATTTAAAGGATGCGATTCCAAGGGTGGCGCCAGTGGCTCAGTAGGTAAGGCACCGGGCCCATATACCAGGGGTGGCAGGCTCAAACCTGGTCCTGGCCAAACTGCAACAAAAAAAATAGCTAGGCATTGTGGCGGGCGCCTGTGGTCCCAGCTACTCGGGAGGCTGAGGCAAGAGAATCGCTTAAGCCCAGGAGTTGGAGGTTGCTGTGAGCTGTGTGATGCCACAGCACTCTACCAAGGGCCATAAAGTGAGACTCTGTCTCTACAAAAAAAATAAAAAATAAAATAAATGAACAAAAAGGATATGATCCCATGGCATTTAATCATTCACAGTGTTTTGCAATAACTGCCTCTATCTAGTTGCAAAACATTTTCATCACCCCAAAAGAAAACTCCACACCCCTTAAATAGTCACTCCTTTCTCTGCCCTCAGCCCCAGGCAACCACCAATCTGCATTGTATCTCTATGGATTTACCTATTCTGGAGATTTCATGTAAACAGAATCACTCAGATATGTGACATTTCATGTCTAGCCTCTTGCACTTAGCATAATACTTTTTTTTTTTTTCTTTGAGATAGAGTCTCACGCTGTTGCCCTGGATAGAGTGCTATAGCATCATCATAACTCACAGCAACCCCAAACTCTTGGGCTCAAGTGATCCTCTTGCCTCAGTTTTTCTATTTTTAGTAGAGATGGGGGTCTCACTGGTCCAGCCACATTGCAGCACACATTAGTGCTCCATTCCCTGTGGGAAATGGGTTCTATTTCGTCATATGGATAGACCACATCTTCCCTCATTGTTTTCAAAGGTTGTATAGCATTGGTGCCAACTTACTCAACCCCCCACTAGTGGACGTTTAGATTGTTTCTTCATTTTTTCCTATTACCCATGATTCTTCAGTGAGCTGCCCCCTCCTATATCTTGGCAGGAAGAGCCACAAGATAAAATTTTAGAAGTCAACTTGCTGGGCCAAAGAGTGAGTGTGTGTGTGTGTGTGTGTGTGTGCAAATTAGGATAAGTCCCACCGATTTGTATTTCAAAAAGGTTATGTGAGTCTCCCAATCACAGTGTCTGGAATTCCCATTTACTCAAATATTCACTGGCACTCGGTATTAAAACATCAAACATTTTATCAATCTGATAGGAGAAAACTGGCATCACTATTTCCATTTTTAATCATTTTTGTATGCTTATTTGCCACCGCACTTCCTATTCGTATCTCTGATTAATTTCTTTTAGGTTGTTTTGTCCTTTTCTTGCTAACTTTTATCGGCTTATTCTTTGTATAAGGAAATTAACCCATACATTAAGGAAAATAGCTCTTTGGGTATCCCATGATGAAATTATGTTGTTTTTCTTCATGATGGCATTTTTGTCCCCAAAAGTTTTAATTTTCTGTGCTGGTAAGTTTATCAACTATTTCCTTTATGGCTTATGAGACTTGGTTCTTGCCTGGAATTGACTTTGCCCATCGATGACTATGAATACAGGATCTAAGCTTTCTTCTAGATTTTTCATGACCTTATTTCCTGTTCTTAAACCTTTGCTTAAACTTATTTTGGAATCAGAACTGAGATTTACTCAAATTGTGGCAGACCCTGTTTTATGAATCAACCATGGCTTCTCTGATCTATAGGAAACTACAAAACTCCTTTGACCTGAGTGTCAAGGGCATCACGATTTCCGTTGATCTCCAGTTGGGCAGTGAGCCCTCGGGGAGTCCCACAGTTACGACCTCCAGTTGCAGTGGCTACATCCGTGATGTGGACGTGGACATATCAGGAGGTTTGAGGTAAGTCACCATAGGGACACTGCCAGCTTGACCCCTGGTTACAATCCCCAGCCCACCTACCCCTCTGCCTGGCCTTGATAATTGTAAGGACCCAGGTGGAAGGCACACATGATGATCATTCTTTGGGGACCATGTTGAGATGAACAGATGCAGATATTGGTATATCATTTTCATAAAAAAATAAACTTCAGAGGGCCTTTGTCTGGTAAATGAAATTTGGCTATTGGAAGAAAACAAAAGCTTTTGGCTAACGAAAACTTTGTGAAAAATACACAAGTTGAAAAAAGAGAAAAAAAAATACAAGTCTTGGGCAGTCATTTCATCTCTTTAAGTCTCAGCTTCCTTGATTAGAAAAATGTGGATTCTCAAGCCTATCCCCATATCTACTGCCAGTGATGGGGTGTAGCAGGTGGCTGGGAAGCCAAGGGCACAGAATAAGGATGGGTGTGTTGAGATTCTGCCTTTACTTCCCCCACAGGATTCTGGGGCACAGCAGGGGCCAGGATGGGGTGGGGAGGACTCCCTTTGGAGCCTGGCCTGGCCAAGGGTCAGGGACTGACTTTCTGTACTGCCCCCAAGTTCAGTGGCAGACAGCTAACTGCCCACTGTGCTCCTCTCCCCAGGTGGCTACTGAATCTCTTCCACAATCAGATTGAGTCCAAGTTCCGGGGAGTGTTGGAAAGAAAGGTAAGAAGGTCTAAGCTGCCGGGCATTCGCTGAGCCTGGTGAGGGCTAGATGGAAGACCCACTGACCTACAGCCCTGGACAGGGCTATGGCAACTGATTTGGACATACTTGTGCCCAAGGCTGAGAGAGGATCAATCATTTCCCCAGGCCATGGAGCCTGTGTGGGGCAAAGGTGGGAGCAAATCTCAGTTGTCTGGACTCCAAGTCCATTCAGTTAACAGAAATGGTCAGGTGCCTGGCCAAGGGTCAAATGGCAGGAGCCAAACACAGACTCCAGCCCCTCCCCCTGCTCAGCCCTGCTCCTGGCCCAGATTGCCCTGCATTGCACAAAGGCTAAAAAGTAAACCATTACATGGGTGCCTGCCAGAGACCAGGCAGCTAACTTCATGGGCCCCCGGGAAGCTCATGAGCACTTCCCCTGCATGAGTAGGCAACCACACTTGGCCAGAGTTTCCTGTTTTTAAAAATAATGTGAAATTTCCAGATTTTGCCATCTTTGGCTAAAAAAAAAGAGGTTGTATGTTAGTTTTTCAATTCCACAAAACACTCATTTCACCCCCAAACCTCATTTCTAAGATATGCTACACCCAGCCAGAGCTGTGTCTATAGCAATGATTTTGTGTGGGAGAAAGTGGTGAAGGAAGAGAGGGAACACTCACACACACACACACACACACACACACACACACACACACACACACACAGTTCCTTGCACAGTAGGTGGTAGCTGGTTAACAAAAAGAGCTATTGAAAGGCAGCCCACACATACTTACATATAAACCCAAATATTTTAAGACACAACAAATGCAATTCAGTTTTTGTCTTTTGATGTAGGGCCTCGAACTATTTTTGGAAGACAGTTTCTTGGTTGACATTTCTTTGGTTGACATCTTTCCTGCATAAACACTGGTCTGCTACAAGTTCTAGTTCAGGTTTCTTTATCTACAACGAGAATTTGAAGACACCTACAAAGCCACCCAGTGCAAAATCCTTCCAGATTTTTATGATGTTTTTCCTCCTAAGTTTTTCTTGTTTTGTCCAAATTGAAAAGAGCTTTATTAATTTAAAGCATCTCACCTTTCCAGAGTATTTATCCTAGGCTTTTAGAAGAATGACTCTTTTCTTAGTTATATGGCGTTGATTTACATATTGAATAATTTCAGTGATTATAAGAGCAAATACAGCAAACAGGATTGGAAAGGCTCATTTCCTTCTCTTGAGAAGCCGGTAACTCACCTGGTGGCTGCAGTTGTGTGTGAGTAGAACACACCCACCAGCTTCCGTCTTCCACAGGCACCAGAGGGAAAGGGGAATATTGATCAATCCAGCCAACCTGTTAAGTGACGACCATTAGGAAGTATCTACATCACCTATATGTTTATTTGGGTGACAATGTCTAGTTACTGTCTAGTTCTGCTATTAAACTCTAGATTCTTGGAGGCCAGGACCACCCAAAGGAAAACATCTTTAATGGTAGAGTTTCAAGCAGTGTCTCCAGGCAATCTGTGAATACCTAGCTCCGATGTCCTGCTTTGGGAAAGACTTTGAAAAATCCTTTCGAACCCTGGTGGGGTCCACATGGAGACCTATATTTTTTGATCATTTCTTGGTACCTGGCATGTGATAAGCACTTACAAATATTTGTAGAATCAGTGATTCCCAAGCAGACATGGAAACAGTATGACTAAAGTGATAAGCACAGTGCCAGACCAAAGCTGAGGACTCTCTCAGGCTTTCTCTCCCCCCCCCCCCTTTTTTTTTTTTTTCAGATTTGTGAAATCATCCAGAAATCAGTAACCTCCGACCTACAGCCTTATCTCCAAACTTTGCCAGGTAGAGTGCCCTGACCACCTTGAGACCCTTTATTTCTATTATTTTTATAAGAGCATATGTTACCTTATAAATTGTAAATGAGTCAGAAGTGTAGAAAAAGTAAAAATTAAAAGTCCCAGGCTGGGCGCAGAGGTTGATGCCTATAATCCTAGCATTTTGGGAGATCAATGCTAGAGGACTGCTTGAGGCCAGGAGTTTGGGACCAGCCTGAGAAACAGCGAAATCGATCTCTACGAAAACATTAAAAAATTATCCAGGAGTGGTGATGTCTGTAATCCCAGTTGCTTGAGAGGCTGAGGCAGGGAGGATCACTTGGGCTAATGTGCTGGAGGTTGCAGGGAGCTACGATGATCCCACTGCACTCTAGCCAGGGCGAAGAAGAGAGACTCTGTCTCAGAAAAAAAAGGGTGGGGTAGCCCTTTTTCTCTCCAACTTTTCTCCCAAGAGGTGACCTCTGCTGTGAGAAGTGTATCTTTTCAAATATTTTCTTTGCTTATACAACTATAAATATATAGAAGCAGATGAATGTAAATACATGACTATATATTCATATGCTTCTTTGCTTCTAGCAGCGAAGATTAGTTTTGCACTTTGTACACGAATGGAATCAGACAGTATTTTGAGTCTTTTTTTCAAAAGTCCAAGGCTTTCTTTGTTCAGCATCAAGTTAGAAGGTTGATCTATGATCCTGTATACATACGTATAGTGTAGTTGATTCCTTCTTGCTGTGTATTCCATGATGGAGCTGTCCCCGCATTGTCTCTTCTACTGTTTTGTTTAGTGTCGTTTATTTGAGACAGTTTCGCTTTGTCACTCTTGGTAGAGTGCCATGGCATCATAGCTCATAGCAACCTCAAACTCTTGGGCTCATTAAATTTGGAGGGACAGTCCCTGACAAATTGTCTGAGATGTTCTCTGATACCCTGACCCCCAAGCCCCGTGTAGTTACTATTGACACCCCTTTGCCGGAGATCAAGGCTGGTACAGCCGGCCCAATATACAGGACGTAGAACATTTGTTCACCCAGGGCTTTGGAGGGGAGTGTCTGAGGGCCTGGCCTTCCTCGTTACTTGGTTCAGCATGCAGCTCTAGGTGTGACCAGAGGCATGAAGACCCAGGGCTGACCCGAGCCCCTCCTGCTGTGTGTATGCGTGTGTGTATGTGTGTGCATCGCCCTGACAACTGCTTAGGCCCTAGGCTGAGCTTAACATCCCCACTATTGTTAACTCACCAGGTTCCAATAAGGGGCTACTATAGTCTCTTTCTTAAAGAATTAGTTCTTTGTCCCAGAGCTGTGCTAGGTAGAAAGAGTGTTTAGGCAGAGGGATAGGGGCCTCTGGTGAAAGTCATAGCAAATGAGAGTCAGCCAGAGCCCTCACCCCTTCTCCATCACCCAAAGGCTGCACCCATCTCCTAATTCTTCCCGTCTCTCCTTCACAGTCACGGTAGAGATTGACAATTCCATTGGCATTGATTACCATTTAGTGGATGCACCTCAGGCCACATCCCAGATGCTGGATGTGTTGTTTAAGGTAAGTATCCCGGAGCAGAGGCCCAGGTCGGCCCCACCCCAGTAAGCCATTCCCTCAGGGTCAGCTCGTTCCTGGAGCCACCTGTCCCTCTACCTTCAGATCTGTCCTCATCTCCCCAGTCCTTCCTTCTATGTTGAGAGCAGGATGATATGGAGTGCTGGGAACTGTTCCCAGAGCTGGGATTTTCCTACAGGCGTCTCACATCCCGTAGGAATTAAACACTTGCCCTCCAATCCCCTTTCCTCCTCTGCCTTGCTCCTTATGAAGGAGTGATCAACCAAGCTGGCCCTTGGTGCTATAGAGGGGTCGGCCAGTTCTTCCTGTGGCTACTCTGTATTCTAAAGCTTCTGGGAAACTTGTCATTAGGACACACAACTCTTTGATGGAAAAGAAAATGTATTTAATGGTGGAGTTTCAGGCAGTGTCCCCAACCAGTGTCTTTCACCAGGCTGAGTAGGTGACTACCTAGCTCAGAAGTCCAGCCATGGGATAAACTGAAAAGTCCAATCGGACCCTGTTTCTTTCTCCAGGGTGAAATTTTTCATCTTGATCACCCTTCCTCGGCAGCCTTCCCTGCTCCAGCCATGAGCCTTCCCAAGGACCACGACAAAATGGTTTACTTTGCCATCTCGGATTACGTCTTCAATACCGCCAGCCTGGTTTATCACGAGGCAGGGGAGCTGAGCTTCTCCATCACAAAGGACATGGTGAGGATGGTGACAAATGACAGCATAACCCATCCTTCCCTACTTCTTTCCTTTCCACTCCCATTTACACCTGTAAAATAGTAAGTTATAAACTCAGAAAAAAATCAAAATCAGAAATCTGCCTTTTTGCTTTGGCTGCCAGGAAGCTCCAACCCAAAATTCTTTCTCCCCTATAACAACTGTGGAAGACTTTGTAGCTTGCTTGTTTATAGTGCGCTTTTTTCCTAGTATAGACTTGTTATTCTAATTCACATTTTCTTTCACTCTGATGATTTATGGAGGTTTATTTAAAAATATTTTAGTGAATGAGGCAGAATAACAGATATACTGATAAATGCAGAAAGGCACATAGGAAAAGAAATAAAGACTAAGTGAAAAGTCATGATTATGAAGACACTGGGCTCACAAATCAATTTTTTTTTAAATCTTAAACCTGTCTGGGAACCCCCTTGAGCCTAAGTGAAAAGGGTATATGATTAAATGATTTATGGTTAAGAAAAAAAAAGAAAAGGAGGGATAAAGTCTTCCTAACACTTATCTCAACTGTTTCAAATGGGGATTTGTGAAAGGGAGACTGAATTTTATAGTGGATCGTATCTTTACTATTTCCCCAGTTTCTTTAGTAGAATTCTCATGAATGATGACAGGATGATGGGAGAAACACAGTGAGGTCCAATTTGGATGGTTTGGCTTACTCTAGTTTAAATTGGGTGCCAGCCATCTCATAGATGGAGGGGGTGACCTTAAAAGAGGTCCCACACCTGCACAGGTGTTATCATGTTCGATTTACCCACCCACCTGTAGCACGGGCCTCCTTTTCAGTGGATGGGGTGATAACAGCTATGTTTCATGAAGCACTCAGATGCCAGGCTGTGCCAGATGCTCGTTTAGCCCTCACAATGGCCTGAAGGCGGGAACTATTGTTATCCCCATTTAACAATAACTATTGTTATTCCTAATTTATAGATGAGGAAGTTGAGACTCAGGGGACTAAAAGGACTGGCCGGAGATCACACAGTGACACAGCCAGGACCCAAACCTAGGGTCCTGCAAACCTCATCCTTGCAGACCCTCTCTATGGGGTCTACACATCACCTCCACCCAAAGAGCACAGCCAGGACCCCAGGGACTCATGAACTCTGCTCATGGTGAATGAAGGACATGCATCTCATCACTGCTAAGGTCACCAGGCAGCTGAGAAGCCACAGTCTTGAACATTCCCCCAGCTCCCCAGTTTCTCTTCAGCTCTGGTGGGAGCATTCTAAAATTACTTTGTGTCTCTTTGCTGCAGATTCCACCTGACTCTCCCATCCAGCTGACCACCAAGTCCTTCCGAGTCTTTACTTCTCGGGTAAGGAGACTCTCAGCCCTCCATGGATGCAGACTAAGCCCATTGAATTTCAGAGGTTTCTGTTTAAGTTCATTACATTCAAGCAGGGTGTGGTGGCCCACGCCTATAATTCTAGCACTCCTAGTTCAAACAGGTGGATTGCTTGAGTTCAGCAGTTGAGACCAGCCTGAGCATGAGTGAGATCCCATCTCTACTAAAAATAGAAAAACTAGCCAGCCATTGTGGTGGGTGCCTTATAGTCCCAGCTACTGAGGAGGCTGAAGCAGGAGGATCGCTTGGGCCCAAGAGTTTGAAGTTGCTGTGAGCTATGATGGTGCCATGGCACTCTACCTAGGGCAACAGAGTGAGACTGTCTCAAAAAAAAAAAAAGAAAGAAAGAAAGAAAGAAAGAAAGAAAAAAGAAAGAAAGAAAGAAAGAAAGAAAGAAAGAAAGAAAGAAAGAAAGAAAGAAAAAACTTTTGCATTCCTCTCAGAGTCAGAACTGCAAGAATGAGACCCTCAGTGAAGGCAAAGGTCCTTCAGGCGTTGGGGCTGATTTCAACCTCCTAAACGACAGAAGCCGGAGCCCATGTCTCCTGGGACCACAACGCATTCTGTCTTTCATTGGTGCTATCTAAGGATCCCTAGGAATGCTGTCATGTTGCATAAAGTGCACCCTAATTCATAACATGTTACAATTACACAGGGTTTACTAGGGGCTGGGCCTATTTTTGGTATTTTATAAAAATTATTTTTTGAATGGATAATGAATTCTTATGGTTCAACATTTAAAAGACATAAGATGTTATAGAATGGAAAGTCCCCCATTCACTCCTGAGCTCTTTCAACCCAGTCTCCCCTACTATAAGTTGTGCATATCTTTCTGGTGATATTTGTGTATACACTGAGTGTGTATTTATTATCCAAAATGCTTAGGACCAGAAGAGTTTTTGATTTCAAATTGTTTCAGATTTCAGATATTTGTATTAGGGATACTCAACTTCCACAGCAAATGTTGTACCTCTTTCTCCATTTTTTGATCTTAGTTTCTTGGGTATTTTTATTTGTTTTTTAAGAGATAGGATCTGACTCTGTTGCCCAGGCTGGAATGCAGCGGCACCATCAGAGCTCATTGTAACCTCAAACTCCGGTTTCAAGAGGTCCTCCCACTTCAGCCTCCTGAGTGGCTGGGAATAGAGGCACCCACTGCCATGCCCAGCTAATTTTTAAAAATTTTGGTACAGATTATATTGCCCAGGATGACCTCAAGCAATCCTCCCACCCCGACCTCCCAAAGTGCCATGTATTTTTATACAAATAATATATGCCATTTTATGCCTTCTCCCCACTCTTACTGTCCCTGAGAGATCATTCCATATAGATAGATAAAGAACTTCCTCAGTCTTTTCTCCATGGGTGTCCCATCTGCTGTTGTAGGGATTTACCATGGCTTGTTTAACCGGTTCCCTATGGAAAGACACATAGGTTGTTCCTAATCTTTTGCACCCTCAGTGTTGCAGTGAGGAACCTGGTGAGCTCCATCATGCTGGGCTAACCTCTTCATGTGCACCTTCTCATGTATCCCACAGAAATTCAACAGTCCTCTCCCCAAACCTCTGAGTCCCCCAAGATGCAGCTCAGATAGGTGATAGTATGTAACATGCCTTGCAGAAGGCTTGCAGAAGGCTGAGGGGGGATCACAATGGTGGGGAAAACATTTAAACTATTACTCCTATAGTGTCTGGGTCATGCCCTTCCATGAGGCGACCCCTACAAGCCCTTTCTCTCCCTAGAGCCCCACTCTCAGCTGGCTCTGCCACCGCCATGTTGTCCCAGCCAACCTTGGAGCACCTTGGTCGCATCCTGGCTCCAGCAATGTTTTCTCACCTCATCCCCTCAAGAAAAGGAAACTCCTCCTCCCCCTTCTTGCCTGCAGAATAATCAACCTGACAGAAAAGCAACTCTGTCCACCTTCTTAGTAAAGCAGTTTTCCTCCTCAACCTTCCAAACTTCTTCCTTCTAGAATAGGATGTAGATTTTACAGAACCAAAAGGCTCATGGGAGTCTTGTTCTTCTGCCAATTCCTCCCCTCAAAAAAGAATATTCTTGCTCCAAATTAAATTCTGTACCTACCTCTAGTTAAACAGAAAATTTCTAGCATTTTTGAAATAGTAGGATCTAATTGTGTCATGTTTCAAAAACCTCTGGTGTCTGATCTCAGCATGCATGGTTACAAGCATAAGGGCATGGAAAAACAATAGCTCTCACCCCTTGCCTAGGGAGGGGTGGGGAGTGAAAATATTGGCCTGACCTTTCTGGAGGAGAATTTGGCCATGCCTGCCAAAAGCTTTATAAGCAATACTACCCTTTGACTCAACAATGCCACCTCTAGGAGCATTTTCCTGGAAATAATGCCAAAGGTACCCAGGGGTGTGGTTATTCTAATGCCAAAACCTTGGAGCAACTTAATACCCAGTAGGGTCGGACCAATAGCAACACCTGTGCACAGTGACTACAATGCAGCCATGAAACAGATGCCGCAGACTCTGTGTCAGATGTAGAAAGATGTCCAGTTGTGCTGTTAACAGAAAAGGCACAGAATATTTTGTGGGAAACAAAATCAACCAAAAGCCTTCCGAGTTTTATCTGACTCCCTCAGGACTCTCCCAGCAAGACCTGCATATTTTCTTCTCTTGATGTTATCTCCTAATTCTGTTCCCAGTTAGCCAGGCTGTACCCCAACATGGACATGGAGGTCCAGGGAGCAGTGACCTCTGCCCCACTCCTGAACTTCAGCCCTGGGAATCTGTCCTTGGCCCCCCATATGGAGATTGAGGGCTTCGTGCTCCTGCCCAGCTCCACCAGGGAGTCTGTTTTCCGGCTCAGTGTGGTAAGGTTCAGAGCGTTTGCAAATGCTGTTCCCTTTTTCTACATTCTTTTGTCCCCACTTGCCACTTGACTTATCTACCTTATGCCTCTTGTCATTCTTTTTTCTTAAAGGACCCCATTATCTTTCTTCACAGTGTTTACCACAAAGATACTTATTTAGCTGCTTGCAAAATCATGTTTAATGTATGTGTCTCCGACTCCATAAGTCTGGGCTATTGTGGGCGTGGGTGGAGGCAGGTATAGACCTCTTGGTCTTGTTTGCTCTGCTCTGAGCTATATTCCCTGAAGACTACATTTCCACAGCCTATGGGAGGTACTATCAGGAGAATGAAGGGCAGGAGGAAGGATGAAGCCAGAGTATCTTTACCTCTCTCTTTACCATGGGCAGAGGCTCCAGCAGTGACTGTGTCTCTCCATGGTGGCTCCTATAATCCCAACTCCACTCTGTTCCTCTAGTCCTGGAGTGGAAGAAGCCTTCCTCCTCTGCCAATCTCTGAGTGGCCTCACCAACTCTTTTCTGGCTTCTCAGCAGTTTCATCACTTGTGTTATCCCCTGTATTGAATTCCCTCTGCATTAAATATTGAGAGTGGATTTTTCTTTCTTGATAGAGCCTGTCTAATAGAGAAGGGATTTTGGGTCCTTTGAGGGTCCTGCTCCTGTGAGGAGCATTGCTCTCTTGTTTCTTGACTTTTGAAACTCAGCAAGTCACATCTCTAGAAGGACAATTCCTCCTAGATGCTATATCTGTGATTTAATATGGTTGTTACTGTTAACTAAAATTGTTTTTTGTATTAATATGTTTTAAATTAAAATATTATTGTTATTATTTCTAGAGCCCTAGACGCCTAGAAATCTTGGCCCTGAGATAGCTAAAAATGATCCATTTTAGAGTTCACCAGGGATAGGTACTCTAGACATTCTCTTGGTAGTCTTTTCAAAATTTAACTGCTATTGTAGGCAGAAATTTGAAGTAAGAGTATTCAAGTCCAAGTTCAAACATTTAGTGAGCACTTACAGTGACCCTCCTGAGAATCTAGAGCCTAGTGGGCAAATTTCCTGCTTTAACTGTTCAGAGGAGACAGCTGGTCCTCCTCACTGTCCTTCCTGTACATGACAACTTCCATCATTTAGACCTGCTTCCTTCTATGGGCATTTCTAGGTCACTAATGTGTCCATCGAATTGACCTTCAACACCAGCAAGATCAGTGGGGTCCTGAAGCCAGGAAAGTAAGTTGGCCTCCTGCCCACATGGGGGTACTCAGCTGGGCCATGTCTGCACCCCACAGCCAGGGGTGGGGGCATGATGAGATCCTCCTGTCTATGTGGAGGTCCCCCCATTTGGAAAGGATGCCTAAATTTCACCCCAGTTGGCTCAATTCATTTTCCTCACTGGTCCTGTCCCCCAAATTTTCAAGTTTCTAAAGAACTTACTAATGCTGCATTTTCTTAATCTATGAATGTCAAACATAGCTATTTTAACTTCCTGAAATGATAAATATTGAGATCTTCTACACTGCCTCACCTGCCCTCTGATAGTCTTCCCAGTATCATTGTATCATTGGTTTTAGTTACTCAATCATCTCTCTCACTCCCACCTTCTAAAGCCAGTGCCACCTAATTTGTGCTGATTCCTACATTGGTTAAGACTTCCCCTGGGTCCAATGCCCACATCGCTGAATCTTCTCTGATCCATTATAGGGTACAAGTGGAGCTGAAGGAATCCAAAGTTGGAGGATTCAATGTAAGTTATTGTTTTTATTTATGACATGATTAGAATATCAATTTAAGGTGTGTCTTAAGCAATTGCTATGGCTGCTATAACAGGAAACATAAAAGGTGATGAGCTGATCGCTGCCCTATGGACGTGCAGAAGCTCTCAAGAGCTTAAGACATGGGACCAAGGAGCAGTTATATCCTAATATAAGACAACATATAATTAAGTCATTTATTGAACAGAATTCTTTTAACTGCAAGGAACAAAAAGGCTACCTCGAATTGTCTTAAGCCAAGAGGAGGAATGTATAGGATTATATAACTAAAAAACAAAAAGTAAACAGAAAACTAAGACTGAAGGTTTCAGGCAGAGCTATATCCAGAGGCTTGAATTAGTGTAACAAAAGTGTCCACCTCTCTGTTCTACCTTCAGGAGGCTCTTCAATTGGTGGCAAACTTCAGAGTTTCCTATAGTCTCATTTAAAAAAACAAAAACAAAAACAAAAAACCATCTGTGCTATCTGTGCCAGCTCTCATTGAACTAATCTTAGTTACGTGCCCATTCTTAAGCCAATCCCTGTGGCCAGATGTTGGACAAGCCCCGTCCACCAAGCATGGATGTCATCTACACTCCTGAAGCCAGGATCTGCATTCAGCTACATCCAAAGATAGGAACGCTACTATTAAAACAAGAGAAATTAAATGCTAGGCAGGCAAAACCAAGAGGTGATTTCAACAAGGAGGAAAAAAGTGAAGTGATGCAAAAGGAGAAAAGAGAATGGGAAGATCAGTGTGGGCCGAAGCAATAAAGAAGAGCTTTCTGGAAAGAGAGAATAGAAGGCAGCCTTTAGTTGGCAATAGTTGTCTTTTCTCTTACCATCCCATGACACTGGCCTCCTCTGCCTTGCTTCCCAGACTTTTCCTCAGTACTTATGAAGTGGGAACAAGCACATGAACTGTGGGGAGAGACACTGCCCACAGGGACCTCAAGGATGCCCCCTTCCAGGGAATAAAGGATGAAGTGAATGATGACGCGATTGTATCTGTGTGCAGCATGGAAAAAAATACTCTATAAAACAAAACATTCCAATGTAAAGCTCACAAAAATTCATCCTATTGGGTTTTCAGAACCTGAAATATAAAAAGCAAGAACTGAGGAGGGCAGAGACAAGATGGGTGACTGAAGCCAGCTTTCCACAGAGGCTCCCATCCAGAAGGAGAATTAAAGGACAGAAATTTAGCAAGTAAACTGGTGGATTAGAGCTGCATCAAGAGAGAAGGTTGAAGAACGCACATCAACCCCGCTGAGGCGAGTTGTGACCCCAAGGATACAAACAAAAGGTATAAAATCCATCACCAAGTGGACAGGAGTCCCCTCCCCCATAAGAACGGCTCAGAGTGCCCCACAAAACAAACAAGCAGAGTTCAAAGGTCCTCCCACTACACTCCATGGGAGAGACCATCTAAAAATGGACCTACCTCCCCTACTAGGGTGCCATGGCGTTCTCCTGCCAGGCATAATACTATATAAAACTGTATATATTGTCTACCTACAATTCTGAGCTCCCAGCACTCCCCTCCACTCTCACTCCGAGATCTGGAGGACTCTCCCCCAGGAGTCCAGATTCTTGGGTGATTTCTCGAGGGGTGTGGACAGGGCCTAGACTGCAGCTGGTCAGTGCTGATTCTGTGGTATGGTAGTGAGGAGAGGACTGTCAGCTGAGAGGGAACCACACCGGAGCAGCAGTGCCCCGAGGCACAGAGCAGCAGCTGTTTTTGGCAACAATAGGGCTCACTCCCAGATATTCCAAAGCCACACCCCCTGTCTCCCTGGGCAACCAGAGGAGGCCAGGCATCTTCTCAGGTGGCAACCACCGCGGAACAGATCTGGGATGGAAACGCAGACCCCATGAATAAAGGGTTTGCCTGAGGCTGTACCGGCCTGGATGGAGCATGGGGACTAGAAATGCACACACAGAGCCGGGAAGTTCCCAGGGTGTGACTGACCAAGAGGACCACTTTACTGAGCCTAAGATGCACCTGGCCCTCAGGGGATCGTCAGCCTATGGACAAAGGCAGGCAGGAGGCTAGAACTGACAGCTAACCAAATACAAACCTGCAGGAGCAAAGACAGGGCCTGAGGCGCAGGCTCTGGGAACTCAAAACAGCTTCTCTTCTGCAGGGGAATTTAGCAGCATCAGAAACAAATTCCCACAAAATTGTTCTGTTCTGTTCGGTCAGTAACATCAATCAGGGGCAGGACTGGAACTGAGTGAACACCCCCCAGCCGTCATCAAGCACCCGAGGTTGTCAGGACTCACCTCCCCCTGCTGGACAGAGGCAGAGCCCAGTGGCCTGGCTAAGCAGAAATAGATTTCCTTGTGATTCAGGCAGGTGCAAATAACTGAAGTATCTGTTCACTAGAGGCAACTGGGCCACAGCCCTGTGGGACTATCAGTGACTGGGTGTGACAGAGGTGCAAGGTGGGGAAGGAGGCATCAACCTTCCCAGACTGATCTATTTGCTGAGTGGGTCCTCCTGACTCCACGGAGCACTGGAGCAAGCCATGTCTGAGTTGCCACCAGACCCTGGTGATCCAGTTGCCAGAGACCTTTTAAACTCTCCCACCTGAGACAGGTGCTGACTGAGACAATTGATTTGGACCTTTTGAACTGAGCCAATCACCTGAGGATTATTCAAGTGGTGCCCTGGGTGTGTGGTTGAAGGAAGATTTGATTTTCCTTTTCCAATTGTTGCCCGTGGGGAGCGGGGTGACTTAATTGCTAGTATTTCTCCACAGCTGAGACGTCAACCGAGAGTAACTGTCAGACAGAGACCAGCTGAAAACAAGACAGAACCACTTAGCCCTACCACACCAAACAGGTCCCTAGTTTCTCAGGCCATAGCACGGTACAGGTTCTCAACAAAGCTCCAGGGGAAAAAATCAAATGGCATAAAATAATC